>JAUJPO010046018.1:0-31558 GCA_032270745.1 Tiaropsis multicirrata
CCATTCAAACAGTCCATTCAAACGTTCGATTTCCTAATATAACTACAGCTTTACTTTTTCATTCGAATAAAATCCTTTGAATTAACCGAAGAGATTTATTTTTATTCATTGTTTTTGTTTATGCTACAAACAAGAGAGAAAGAGAGAGGAAGGGCATGCGATTGGTGATAACAACAGAGACAGAAACACAGACAGAATAACACAAACATTTTTTCGACCATTTTTACAATGGATTTCTTGTTTGGAAACATGTTATAAATTTTGATTTTTTTTCGCTGTATCTCCTTTTGAACAATATTAAAAATGATAGCATAAGTTCTCAGCACATTTCTGCAAAGATGACTTTAGTGCTAATTCTGCTAATTCGGAAGCGAATTGATTCGGCTAGCTATATAAGCAAATTGATTTGGCTAGCTATATAAGCAAATAGATTCGGCTAGCTATTAAGCGAATTGATTCAGCTAACTAAGCAAATTGAATCGGCTAACTAAGCAAAAAGAATCGGCTAAATAAGAGAATTGATTCGGCTAAATTTGGATACGGAGCCTAATTTATTTTTCAGAAAAACCTTAAGAAAAACTGAGTGGTCAAAAAAAAAAAAATTCTAACTTTTCTCTGGAGTGATCCAGTAGGAAAAAATAAAATTTGGGCCTATGGAACATGGTCATCAGGTACACCCCATAATTTATTGAATGAAAAGGGAGTAAGAAAAATAAATTCACCTATATTTATTTATGATAAAATTCAGATTTACTATAAGAACTTGTGATAAATTACTTGCAAAAAGAATTTTTTTTCTAATTGGTCGGTTCCCGATTTATCCAATAAAACGTCAAATTAGCTGAATAATTACTGTAATTTTTTCTTTTTTTCTACTAATTTGCAAATTTAAATATAATGAGGCGATTAGAAGAAAAATCCTAAGACCGCTTTTTAGAGAAATCTTCTGGGAATACATTAAAAAAAGAATGAAGTCGGCACCTCAAAGCTATGGGTGAATTTATGTCTTTTAAAGATACCATGGTATAGCAAAATATGATTTTTTTCTACAGCGATTTTAAGTTTCGAGAGAGATAATTAGTTGTTTGATTAGTAATTGTCAAGTTCAAACAGACAATTGAAAAGTAAACACTAAATTATCTTCCTAAAATGTTAAAACTCTTATAACTTACGATTTAAATAAGATTTTGTAATAGTTCTTTCACAGTTCGAAAGCTTAGGAAAAGAACTTTCAAGTAACCGAAGAAAAAGAATTTTTAGAAAAAAATGAATTTCAGGGTTATGACATACCTTAAACTTTGGGGTAAAACTTTTTAAATTTGGTTCATTAGACCATTTTAAAGTAAAAATTCACTATACAAAAAGTGCAAAAACACGTCAAAAAAAGAATCAAATTTTAGCAATTAATTCACAAAAGACATACATTTTAACTCTTTTATGTTTTACGACTTTATCAATGCTAATATCGGTTTGAAAAACAATGTTTGATTGAAAAACGTTAAAAAAAGCTTGTAAAATCGATTTATTGAAATGTTTTAGAAAAGCGATTTTTCCTTACTTTATATAATAATTCTAGTCGTCTAGATGCTAGACTAAAAGTACTGTAGTCCAAAAGAAGTGATATAATTTTTTTTCGTTATCAGTTTGGATTTGTAACAAACCTGTTCAAAAATTAAAAAGAATTGTGATACCGATATATAATCTTTATCAACTTATTCCTGTAATTAATAATATCGGCATCAAATAATTACTTGTCGTGAAATTAGTGTGTTGTTTGGTGAATTCCCTTCTCTTAGTATTGTAATCTGAAACAATTTTCTAAAGAAATGTTATTATTCTCTTTTGTCCACAGTCCTTTTCGTGCTATCTGGGACTATCCCTAGTCCAATTAATATGGGAAAACCACTAAAGTATATAAGAAAGAATCTTCAAATCCATCCAATTGTAAACCATCATCTGTTTTGACTTTAATAAAATGTAATGCACTATTTACAAACTATATACAGTAAACAATATCTCAAATAAATATTTTTATTTTATTTCTTTCAAAAAAACTCCATGTAAATAAATAATGTGAAATTTACCTTATCACTAAAACCAGCAAAATTTTAGTTTCATTTAGATTCTACTAAAAGAGAAAGAAGCATATCAAAGTAAGTTTAAAAAACCAGAAAAGAATGAAACAATTTGGCACTTAAAATACTATGAACATTACGTAATAATAAAGAAATTACATGCGAAAAAACAATGGAATCGAATTAAAAGCATGGTAAAGAAAAAGGGTAGTTTTGCAATATTTCGGTTTAGCTTCTTAATATCCAAGACAAGCAGAAGTGTATTCATGCTTCGCCAGTTTATGTATACGACATTTCGATTTTTAAAATAAAATATGTAAGGGAGAAATTCTATAACAGTGGATCATCATCACACTAAACCATCAATTTCCCCCACAGTTCATTTTGCAGTTTATTAGATTATTCATGTTCCCATCATTGCCGACAACCACACCATTTAATTTGCTCAAAGACCCATTACTACTACATTTGTTTTGGAGTAAGGTTTGTAAAATTTCTTTGAATTGAAGTTCGACAGCATTTTCAACAGGTGTTCGCCCGAATATGTCTTTTCGATTGACATTGACATGCGCTTCTTCCACCAGAAACTTTACAGTTTCCTTGTTACCTTTCAGAACAGCCTAAATCGTGTGAAGAAAATATGAAAATTAGATTTTGTTATTGTAGTACTGAAATCTTTTGGTCAAGTTGATTCATTTTTGATTCCAAGTCAAATATTAGATCTCTCAGATTCTTTGTGCAATTGGCCAGTAAAAGTAAAAAGAGAAACCGAAATGCTTTCAAAAGAATGCGTGCAAAATTACTCAAAATATTGCAGAAAAATATTTTAAAAATTCACAAATTTCTACAAAATTACTCACCACGTGGAGAGGTGATCTTCCTTCTAAATCTGAAATATTCATGTTCACGTTACATCTCAACCATAACCTCAAACGTTCCACATCATTATCGGTAGCAGCAATACTGAGCTCTCGTGCAACTTCCATGTTGTCTTGATCGAAATTCGCTCCAGTTGATATCAGCATGTCAACTATTCTGGCATTCTTATTCCTGAAAAGTTATAAAGAGTGGATTCTTATTACTTAAATTACTTTAAGCCTCATGAAATAGAGGATGAAGCATCAATAAAAATTTTAGGCTTGCAAAAACCTTTAAGAATGCAACTTCATTTTAGTAGGAAAGTTGGGATTGAATTGTCTATCTACAATGGAACAATGAATAATCAATGCCTACCTTATAGCATCAAACAATGGAGTTCTGCCTCTTCTGTCTCGTACAAAATATGAAGCACCATGCAACAGTAAATATTGAACAACATTGACATGTCCTTCTGCTGCTGCTAAGTGAAGACTCGTTTTCCCATCATAGTCTGAAGGTTCATTTAAGTTTGCTCCTTGTTCAACTAGATCTTTGATGGAGTTGAGATCACCAGCTTTTGCTGCACATGTTAGTAACACAGGCAACAGAGTTTTTCGTACTGAATTCATCTCCTGAAGAAAATAAATTAAAAAAACATTTTAGAAAAATTCACAAACAAATGTTAACACATATATAACATAGAATTTTAAGATAATTCAAAATTTCTGGAAAATCTTGAATATTTCCAAGATATTTACCTGTTGAGAGCCAATTCGTAGGGTCCTTGCAACAGTTTGAATCAATTCTCCATCCTTCATTGAAAACTGCTTGTGAGTTTTGGGGAATGTCATCTCACCTCTGATATTTTTCTCTAAAAGTTCTCTCCTTTGACCGTGTGTGATTTCTTTCTTAGTCAAAACATATGCCATCTTTGCTAGAGCTGCTTCTGGAGTCATATCATATCCTGGAATGACACCAATTTCAAATAATATACGTCCTGCTGCGTAAGCATCTGTTACAGTTCCACGAGCACATTGCGTAATATTCAGCATCAAAACACCTCTTTCAGCTGCTTCCTTGAATTCTTTAACAAGATCAGGTCGATTTGATGGGATGTTTCCACTACCAAATGATTCAATAACAATACCTTCCATTGGTGCAGATAAGAAAGCTCTTACAATTTGAGCATTTATGCCAGGGAAGAGTTGTAACAAACCAACATTTTCACTCATTTTATCATGAAGGTTAAAAGGCAACATTGATGTTTTTGGGAAGACGGCATCCCAAGCAACTTCGATATCTGTTCCAAGTTTTGCAAGTGGTGGCAAATTAGGTGAATCAAATGCATCTAAATCTGAAGCGCTGACTTTTTGACTTCTGTTTCCACGGAAAAGTTTATTATTGAAAAAAAGTGTTACTTCTGGTATAATAAAGTGTCCGGCTATTACTAGTGCACCAATGAAATTACTACGTCCATCATTTCTTTGTTCAAAAATTGGTATCTGTAAAGTAAAAGTTAAACCAAATTATGTAACTGACCGAACTGATAAATGACCTATGGATTTATTCCTGAATAAACAATTTGTGACTTTTACATAAATTAAGTGCTTATTATGATTATCTAGTTGAATAATAGTTATGTAATGTGTCAATCACTTGTGAAAGAAATCTAGGGGAAATTCCCATAAAACAAACTAAAATAAATCTGTTGTGGCTACTTTAATGTTCAAAATTATTTTCAACGTACCTGTGATCCAGTCAAAACAACAGTTTTATCCAAGTTCTCAAACATATACGATAATGCAGATGCTGTGTATGCCATTGTGTCTGTACCATGCAGAATAACAAATGAATCAAAATAATCATAATTCTCCTTCACAACTTTTGCGATCATCGTCCAATGCTCCATAGACATGTTGGATGAATCTAATATAGGATCCAATTCTTTGATGTAGTATACAACTCTGACTCCCATCTTTGACATCCTGAAAATAATTATAATTATATATCTTTAAGTTGGCGTAAGTTTCTTCCTAAACCATTTATGGAAGATTGGAAACATAAAAAGAGAATAGGTAGGACCATAAAGTGTAATGAGGTGAAAAGAAAGTTTATTCTTTTAAAGGTAAAAAACTTACGGCATGACCAGTTTTGAGTATTTGCAATATGGCAAATCTGGGTTCATCTCACATTCGTTGCTTAATTCCGGCATTCCACTCTCTGCAAAGTCTTCATCGTATAACATGGGTAATCGCTTCAAAGCTTGGGCAAAATAGTTTGGGACAACAGTGTATCCTGAAAATAACAAAATCGTGAATTAGCATAATTCATGAAGTAAAGAAAACCAGTGCGTATTATTTTCAGTTGTTCTAGCAAAGAAAGCTATAGTAAATGAGATATTTCACTGAAAATTTCTTAAATATTAGATTAGATCTATAAGATTCTTATTTGAAAATTATACATACCTCCATTTCCATTATCTTTCATGCCAATTGTTCCTCCAGTGTATATGACAAGGACGCGAGCAACCTTACGTCCTGACAGTGGGTTCTCATAAACTTTACCTGATTGACTTGAGTGTAACATTGCACCTAAAAAAAATTAGAAAAAATTGTTAACATTAACAAGAACTAACCAACATATTATATAAGGCTTTATAGTGAAATGACACATGGCAAAATGACAGCCCAACAGAAAGAACTTTTCCATATAACACAGAACCATATTTCTTAATCTTCTTCCACTACCTTTCTTGAAACAAAACATAGTAGTACAATTTACAACATTTTTATTTTTGTAAAAAAACAAGTCAAGTGTAATTTTACTGGGAAAAGGGAAGAAAACAGCTGAACTTCAAAAGAAGAAAAAAATTCAAGCTTTCAATCAATAAGAAACAGAAAGACTATACTTATACTTATACTGTATACACATTTTGAAACACTACCTTTCAATCTCTCAACTCATTTCCTATGCCAAAATGTTTTATTAATAATATCTTGCTCCACAATATAGTATAGTTTATGAAAATCCCGCCGGCATGAAACACCGCGAGCGTTGACGAAAAGCCGCTTAAAAATACAGAAACAAATTTAGAAAAGAAGAAAGAGACAATACAGTAACACACCTCTGTCACTCCTCAAGAAAGAAAAAAATATGAAAATTAAATGAAATATTTTCTTCTTATTCTACTTACTTTCTTTTATTTTAGATTCCATTAAATTGTCAAAGGAGAAAGAGCAAACCATATTGATAAAGTTACGAAAAAATGTAAAAAATGAAAATTCCTTTACAACACTTTCGAAAATTTCTTGACATGAAAAAGTCCTTCTTTTCCAGATCTTAATCTTTAACTGAAGCTTTTTTATTTTTTGGAATCCTATTTATACAAAGCCAATGAATGGATCCCTAGAAATCACATCAAAAAATTACATCAGAACTTTTAGAATGTTTTCTTTTTACTAGTAATTTATGTGAACAAAACAACTTCTTGTATAATTTATGCACGCAGAAATAAACTCTCTATTAATAATATTTAATTATGCATATCAAAAGAATAAATTATGTTACTCAAAGAAAGAAAATTATGTAAGGAATTTTAAATATGCATACTTTTTGGTGCATAATTAAAATATGTGAATGAAAACGCGGCGGGAGATTTCATCAGCTTAGCGCTTCTTCTGTTCTGTTTTTTCAACTTTTTGTTTTTTTTCGCTACCTGCCTGCTAAACTTTCTACGCAGTCTAAACATGACCAGCATGACTAACCGAGAATTTCGTTCCGTCTATATAGAAAATCGTAAGCAATTTACTTTAAATTCTGCTCCGATAGAGAAATTTATTCACGCAGCTTTTTGACTGGCGTGACTCAAAAACTGTTCACTCGCTGAATTATTAAAACTACAGTCACGAGATTGTCTTGTGATTTACCTAAACCATGAATAAATCAATGTACTGCTAAATAACAGTAAATATATCCTAGCTCTTGCAAAAATATTCCAATGGCAGTGAACCAGCCCTCGTGTTCGATACGAACATAATACTTATAGCCGACGAAAATATTAAAATGAACAGGACTTCTCGATCGAAGTTGAAATCAATGAATGATAACTCACTTGCAGAAAACTCTTCGTTTAAAACACACAATAGACACATGGTGATAAGTAGCTCCAGCTGATCTTATACCACAAAAAATATTTCTTGATGTTTCTTGCAACGACCACAGTACCTTGTTTACAGAGCAAACCTCTCCTTCTAAAACACCTGCCAAATTGAACTGTTGGAATCTTGGGTCCCCTATCATATTTTCTACAACACTCCGACATAAACGATACATGATCGAGACAAAAAGGGGGTACAAAGTTTTCTAAGAGCTCCTTCTTCCGCCCTTAGCAATCGAAAGAAGCTATTGCAACAGATTTTACGTTTCCCGTTGCTAAATTTACCATTTCACGAAGCTACTAGACAGATTTAAAAACAACAAAAATTAGTTGCATGAGAAATAATTGCACGCTTTCAAACACGTGATTTGAGACGAAACAAGTGAAAATTTGAACAAAATTACAACAGACATTGCTTATTATACAACGAAAACTTCCGAGACATGATTTAAACACATGATATATAACTTACCATGGTAACGAGGTGGATTTATAAAGTTTTCGAAAGTGTTGGAGAAAAAAGATCAATTCAAAAGTGAACCTCAAAAGAGCCTGGGTATGAAACCGAGAAAAAGCCAGAGGCGGGAATTCGCTATAGATTATTTATTCAAATGAGTCAAGAAATTTTAATCTGATTCTGATATAGAAAGAAGTAAAAGTATCTTTGACTCGTTTTGACAATAATGTAAAAGCGTCACTCATCGAGCGGATAACACGACCTTTTTAAAAATTTTGTAACGATATTGAAAAAGAAATACACGCTTTTCTTTTTATAAGAATACACTTTATAAGAATGTCCATGATGAAAATGGCCAAAACATTAAGAATATCGTAAGAATATTGCCATCATGAAAATTTGTACTTTACATAGTTGTTACTACATTGTACTTATTCTTTTGTTTTTTATGCATACACATAAGAAAGTCTTCTGTTTTTACATTACTTTTCGATGATTTTGAGACTATGACTGGTAAAATCTAAAAATTAACCTTAAGAACATGTTAAGAATATTATATGATGATTTCGACCAAAAAGTTAAGAATATCCATGATGAAATGGATTTACACCATTCTTCTATAAAAATTCCATTGGTACGACTATTATTAACTGTAAATAAAATCCTTATTTTGTCTTCTTGATTTGTCGAAAAATACAGTAATAAAACTTAGGATAACATCATACATATTAAGAGAATATTTATATTCAGTCTCGCACCAGAGAACTCCAGAGAATAGTATTATAGCTACCGGTTTATGAAGATAAATTTTTACCTTTGGTTTTTCGAAATGATTTACTTAAAAATTCCAATATATGTGTAGGTTCAAGTAATTCCATAACTTTCTGCAAACTTGTCTTTTCTTTCTTTTCTTTTTTTATTCTGACGTACCATGTACCATTGACCCCTTTTATACCCACAAAAAATCTACTGGTAGTCTATTCTGATTTGCTCAGCTTAAATAATTCATATTGCATAAATTATCATAATAATCATGAATGGTTCAATAGTAAGAATTCATTACAGAGGCTGAGAAATATTTCAAATATTTCCTAGTAAATTTGCGGATTTTTTTTGCAGTGTCTTATTCAGTTCCTTTTTGGCGTGACAATTGCGGAGTCATTTCCCTCTGTGGTAGCTCCATTTTTCATCTGTATGACGTTGTACGAACAAGAAGGGAAAAAAACGTGTGATCAAACATGAGGATCTTAACAAAAAAATTTGCAGTCACCAGCAAATACCTTTTTGATTGTTATCGTCACTGAAAATTCAATAAATATGCTGACTACAAAATCTATTACAACCGTCATTAGTCTGAAAGCAGAACTTTCGAGAGCTGAGAAGAGAAAATTATAATTTCAACTACACCTGACGTCATTCACATTGCTATAACACAAGTCTTGAAGAAGTAGGTAATAAATGAAAACCAACATTAACTAATAGAGTGGGAAAGTGGAAATTTTTTTACAAAGCAGAATCGCACCGAAATGAAGTTTGTTATCGATCTCAGCTTGAAACCTAGAACACATTTCAGACAAAACACCAGCTAAACCGTTTGTGAAGTTCAGGGTTGCGATGACAAAAATGTAGTAACCAAGCAGTTAATAAACTCTGGATTTAAAGATAAATTTCCGTCTCAAGAACTCAAAAATAGACTTGTTTACAAGTCACAAACAGAACAGCAAAAAAAGAGAGGCGGTTAGTACATCCTACGCTGCTTTTGTATACTTTTTTGAATATAATTTTCTACATTCATTACAGCACAACAAGACGCAGAGCGATGAGGATTCATCACAACGACATAAAGAAAGTTCGAGAGAAAAAAAGGCGCGAAATAAGAATGACGATGATGTCATAGAGAAAGGATAGTTTGGAGGTGTGTGGGAGTGACAAGAGGTGTGCTGCTCAAAACAGAACAATTTCAACGATTTTTGCTACAAAATTTTAATTGTTGTTAATGAATGGGTTATAGAGATGGATACAAAGGGACTGCTGAATTTTCCAAAAGTGGGGTGAGAGCTGACATTTCCATATTTGGAGATACTGTTCTGTGAAAATACTCCTTTTGCTAAAAAATTAGCGAACTCTGCACAAAGATTATATAAACGTATGTCATGGTTACGACCATTGCTATTCCGCCATGTTTGTTTATATTATGCGAGTAGTTTGAAATAAAATTTGTTCCATCGAGAGGACCATAACAAACATATAAATCTCTAATCGGATATGTTACGTAATCGAACAAAACATAAGACTGAAGGCTTACATGGGATTTAGCACCACGGCCTTTGAAAATTTTGGACGTGAGTGAGAAGAAAGACCCTTTAGAAAATACATAGTACCTTTGAGGGTTAATCGATTCACAGGTATTTCAAATGACGTCAATGCCTTTGACGCTTGGGTTAAAGTTAAACTACTAGTAAAGATGATTCGGTTGGCTTTAAAAGACTATTTTTCAGTTTTACAGCTGCGTGCTACGGTTTTTTATGATTGGAGGTGACACCCAATACTTTTTCAACCGGGTTTAACAAACCATAATCAAGGCACACAAATTTCTCCGGGTTTAAAAAAAAAATTTATACCAAGGTCGCAAGGAGGATCTGATTCATATGTATTTTTTTTTCAAACTCTGGTGTCAATCTAGTTATGAAACTTTAGGAAGTGAAAAACGAACGAGAATCGATGCATATTCCTTGAAAGTTCACTCGAAATTTACTTAATTTGACCGCATTGGACATGATTCTTCAAATCATGTACAGTATATAGTGAAAATGTTAAGGTACCGATGTTTACCAGTCAGTCCTCAGAATGGTTTAAAATTTCGATGAGCCATTAGAGGAACAATCCTTCTAAAATTGCAAATTTTTGAGTTATTTTCCACGTTCCACATTCTGAAAGGAGCCGAAAAAATTTATTTTTGCATCACGCGATAGAATTTGAGGAATCTTCTAAAAGGTAAAGCGCACCGTTCAGAGTCTTGAAGAAGGCCAAGATCAATTTTAAACCAATTTTATATAATTTTGCAGCAATTAAGTAAAACGACAAAAATCATTGACAAAGAAATTGACTAAATTACATCACCGGCTGGTCCACATTAATTGTCAACCATTCCCCCATTTTAAGAGATATAAACAAAAATAACGTTATAACTCCGCCCTTTTGTTTAACGGAACATCGTGGATTAGTCAGGCACCCCTTGGTAAGATTGGAGTGCGATTCAACGCGTTAAACAACATTATGGACAAATTGAAAACATAAAAAATCATAAAACTATACCGTAAGCTAAAAAATTGATCTCTTATTTTAACAAATTATTTTTAAATAATTTCATTATTTCTTCGTGACAAATTGAAAACATATACCTGCAGTTGACTAGCAAACCAATTGAATTTCTTCTTGCCGTTAGTCGTTAGTAGTGCAATCAAAGTGAACTGACAATCAATGGTCTTTTGATACTAAAATATAAATAGAGGAGTAATCGATTTCTCCAGAATGTCATGGAACAAATTTGATTTAAAAGACTTATTTAATATATTCCTCTAATTAAACAGAAGCAATTAAGGTGACAAGGATAAATAATGATGCATGACAAGCTGTTTTTTGGAGAAAAAAAGTTCTAGAATTTTCTACTACAGTACTATTCTTTCTCCGTAAGTAATATGGTATTTTAGCCAAGTACAACAGGAAAAACCTGTTTAAAAATATAAATCACAACCCCGACCTATTAAAGAAGTCGATGAAAAGAAACGTTTCTTTTTTTTGCAATCTGAAGCTTATTTTCTTCCCCTGTGACACACAAAACTAGTATCAACACTAATCCATATTGCAAAATTATTCAAACTGCCATTATGTGTACAGTGCCGGTCATAAGGTTGCAGACTTTTTTAAAGTACCAGAAAATCACCAAAACCCTCCTAACCATACTCACTGCTTTTGGAAGTGGTCTATTGACACCTGGTAACAATAGCTGACCTTAATTACATCAACCTTGGAGGAAGGAGCACATTTCTAAAATTATACAGACCTTTTGACCGTGATTTAAAAGTAATTTACATACTCAGTTAACAATTCAGCTAGCTATCCACTATTTGTAACAATGGATCAAAGACCAAAGGGATGACGCTGTTGATTAGTTCGTATCTTCATCTGAAAAGTTGAAAAAAATAAAGATCACTATTTTAATTAGTTACTCTATATGAACCCTTAGAGTATATCATGACAAAGCAATATATTTGGCTTATACAAATATGTGTTGAAGTTGTTTTATCTGCCATGACAACATGGCGTATGGCCATACCTTTTATATAGTATAAATTAAGTATGTTGCTATCATTAGGAGAACCAATGATCTAGAGAGACATTGTTTCCATTATCAATGGCTCGGATACAAGTACTCTGTATATCAAGTATATTTTAAATCGAGTTTGAAATTTCCGAAAATATCGGGTCTGGCACAGACAAAATTACATGGTTTAATAATTGAAAACTATTGAAATTTTTTATTAAAGTTGAATCGTACTACCTCGGACAAAAGTGACGAAATTCTTTGGAGATGACGAAAAATATGTCCGACAAAATATTTTTTTCCCTAACCTAAATGCTTTGTGCTGTACGTAATATGTAACAAAACGAAAAAATATCACTCGAAGCGAAATTTATGGAATAAAAAAAAAAAAGCAATATAATTTTCAAAACATATTTCATTAGCATAGAATTATTGAGCATTTTTGACAGCCTCAATAACAGAATCAACCATAACTTATTGATGCTTTATCCATGTTTTTTTCCGTTTTTAATACAATATGTATGTGAAGAAATACGAAAGTTTTCGTCGGACTAAACTCTTGTGTACTACGGACAAAAGTGACGAAATGTTTTGAAGATGACGAAAATTTTGTCCGACGAAAAATAATTTTTTTTTGTCCGATAAGGTAGTTTTAGTGAATTAACATGATCTTACTGGTGAATGTCAAAGCTTTGGATATTCTTTTCATGGTGGCTCAAAGAATGATCAATAATATCAATGTCAGCAAAGATTTAGATTTCCTTGGTCATTCCATCGTTCAGCTTAGCCAGCAAAAGGCATCAAATTCAGTATAATATTTCCATATCTTTTGCTCTATAAAAATAAACAAAAACATTGGCAAAACATGGTAAGATGGTTTAAACTAAACAAACACTTAAACCTTTGGCAAGGTTGACAAAAGGGAGGATTAACATTCTGTTGAGGATATTGGGGCTCTTCTATTTCGTGTATTTTATAAACCTATACTTGAAACTTTGGTTTAGCTTGTTTACATTTTAAGAGGCAATAGATCGAGGGTTGGGTGACTCTAGATTTTGTTTTCAACCACATTTTAAAAACAGTGTCATTGTCATGTGAAGTTGGTTGATGTTTTTGCCATTGATGTGTCTAGACAGCTCAATTTTTGTGTTTTTTAAATGATCAAAACATCCTAATTTGGCAAAACAGACACTATGTTCATTGAACATTCAGGCAACATTCATATAAAGGTTTTCTTTAGATTTAGGAGAGCCTGTACCCGGCAGGAATGGAACGTTCTTTCAACGTCGTATTTATACGTTGAAAGAACGCTGTGTGTCTGCTGGGTACTAACTACTTAGCAATGGATAGAAGGGCATATTATAAGGAAATAGGCCAATTCATAAACCATCTTTGAATAAGAATCTTAAGATTGCTACAAATTGCAGCACACGAAATGTGACTTGGACATAACTAGTACGATAAGATGGTATCGAGTTATATAATGGCTACTACAAGATTAAGTAAAAACTAGTGTTATCTGTTAAGCTGATTCCATAGTAAAAATATTGTTGTTGTTTGTCACAGAGAGCTTTCTTATTACATGGTGTAGTTAAGCAACAGAAAAAAACTCCCATTTTGGTATCTAAAACAAGGTCATTCTAAATTTTTGAAATGCTACTTTAAGTAGGCCGTGATCAAAATTCAAAAAAACTTAAATTCTAATTTGACTTTTGATTGACTTTGTACAGTATCACGTATGCATGAGAAATAGCACTCAGATTAAATTTGAACGTTAAACTGCTCTTTGAAAAATTCCTCATCTGGACAGAGTAGCGTGACAAACAAGTCGATATTTTGGACTCTCACATGATTTTCTTAAACAAAGACTGTTTATTGTTTTGATTTTGAGACCAGCAGAATTATTATTTTTGACTGATTTGCTATACGCTGTGCTTTAGATTTTCGGACGAGATTGTGATGTTTACTACTAGTAGTATTGTATGTATGACTTGCTTCATTCATTATATCCGATTGCATAATTTATGCAAATTAATTCACCACTGTTGTGGTTTTGAGGGACTTTCCCATGCTACACTTAGATAAATTATAAAATTTTAAATCTAAAAAACAAACCAGAAGAACAAATTTAGCATGACAGAACGACTTTTAAAATGCTTGTTTTAAAAATACTACAAATCTGTTCAGTTAAAATATTGATAAATCTATTGAGTGGTAGAATAAATCAATATGTGATCGAGATAAAACTACCTTTATAGAAAATATAACTTCAATCCTAAAAAAATCTATTAAAGTCTTAATATATATTTTAACAATATTTTTTTTGGTTTGACTTTTTCCTAATGTTTATAGGTTTAAAATTCTTAAAATATTTATAATATTTACAATTTCTAAATTCAATTAAAAATAATCAACAAAAAATATTAATGCTAATTCAGTTTGAATACTCTTGTGTACTTAAATTATGGAGGATTTTGAGGCGTTGGAAATAATGGGCAGCTCTAGCCTCTAGAAGCTTATAAATCTAAGCTATCAAGTTGCTTGATTCTCCCAAAACCCTCATATTAATAAGGTGGGTTTTAAAAAACGGAGAATCTGAAAACTTTTATCTTGATTTCCTCCTCCATTTTCAAAGTCTTCTAGGAGTATAATGGATTGGAATTCAGAAAAATATCAAAGTAAATTGTGGTATGTCGAAAGCATGGGCACCAAAAGCAACTTAATTTATTAAAATGAGATCCAACTTAAATTTCCAATGAAAGTTCTACTATTTCAAATTTAATATAACTAAATAAATGCGGAACTTGACAGTTTAAGTAAACCCCAAAAAATTGTCACAATCTATAATATATAATATTTTAAAACAAATATTGACGAAAGTGAAGCCGATTATCCCCTCCCTCCCCCCAAAAAAAAATTAGAACGGAAAAAGCGTTCTCTCTTGCTAGGTCTTTTCTTATAATTATTATGGCCAGGTTTTCTTACCAAAAAAGAAAAAGATGAAATAAAGAGGAGGCTTTCAAAACATTATAGGCAGCACAAAAATCTCATTAGACATTCACTCATTTCAATCCTACTTTAGAGAGTCTTAGAAATGGGAACACCAATAGCAGCAAGCTGGTTCGAAGCATCTACTGGTTCTTGAGGTAAAGGAGTTTCTGGAAATTGCGATGGCACATTCATAATGTAACTATCATTGGCATCATCAACTGATTGATCGGCTGATATTTGTTGGTTATAATCCATAAGCTGCTGTTGCATTGTGTCGTTCTGGATGTAGAGTGGTGAGTTTGACCCAGGTGTAAAATTCTGGTAATTCATGGCGTTGTTATTGCCATTGGGGCGGTATTCAGGAGCATATGGTGAGAGGAAACCATTTTTGTTTTTTGGAATTTTGTTGTTGGGTGGTTTATTGGAATGTTCTGCCAGTGGAGGTGGTTGATGTAGTTGAGATTGTGGAAGGCAGGTTTGAGGGTAGATTACTTGCTGGTTGTTTGGTACTGGGAACATTTGAAGAATGGCGTTCAAATCTTGCGTTGAAACATATTCTTGGTTGTTTAAAGCCATCAATAACATTGCAATTTTGTGTTCAGCCTCTAACGAAAAGTTTTGCATGTTCTTTTGGGTGAAGAGTAAATCCTGCTTTAAACCATGAACTTTATTTTTGAGGAAAGTGGTTTCGCGAATTAACGAATTGCGATGTTGACGAATGGCTGCGTATTGTTTCTCCAACGTAACACGGTCCACCTCGGCGACGTTTTTGTTGAAGTTTGGACGCATGGTAGAGAAAGGTTGTTGGTTCACTCCACGGTCAGGGATGGCGACGGTCGTTAAAGAAGATGTTGGAGTCAAATCGATCGGTTTACCGTATTTACGGCGCTGTCTTCGAGCCGGTTGGCGTGTGTCAACCACTTGAATTTGTTGTTCGTTGCTGTCAGGATCAGTGGTCTTTTTAATGGGTATGAGGCCAGCCGGGAAGTACTGGTAATCAGTTTGATTGTTTCCATGGTTATGATACGAAGGCGGTGGAATGGAATCTTGGCTTTGCGATCGAGTGGCAGATTGATGGTACCAACTTGATGCTTCATCCTCGGTGTAATCGGTCGTCTCACCTCCAGTTTGCCGACGTCGATCAATGCCCATATTTTCATATGACGTCGAAGCAGAAACACTGGAAGATTTGCCGCAGTTGATGGATTTGACATCATCTGCATCAGAGTAAGAGACCATGCCATCATTGGTGTCACCAATCTTATTATTGGTCGATGTAGCAGTGTGACGTACCAAATTCAATTCTTCCATAGCTCTGGACAGCTGCAATTGGTTAACCTGTAATTTCTGTTCAGTTTCAATGAATTTCTGTCGGAAGAATTGGATATCATTACTAGCTTCTTTGAAGCGATTCTCAGCAACGGCAAGGTCGTTTTGTTTTTGGCTTGCAATTGTTGATTCATTGACAACGCGACTTTCGAGATCTCTGATCGTCTTTTCGTACTCACGAGATACGGTTGTTTTGGTTTCGTTTCCTTCTTTCAGTTCTTTCTCCAACCGATCGATGATATCTTCATGTGTCTTCTCCTGCTCCTTTAGTTTTTCTTCAAGTCTCTGAATTTTAACTGTGTATTCAGACAATTGAGTTTGAGTAGTAGAGTCGGAAAATGCGATCGGTTTCTGTGTTCCCGAATCGGTTACGTCGATTTTTTTTTGAGTAGAGGAATCAGATACATCTACTTCTTTCTGGGTTGTGGAATCGATCAACACCGTTTGGCTCTCATTTTTATGGAGCAACGTTTTAAATTCTGATCGCTCTTTATTCAAAGCATATTCTAAACGTATGGTATTCCGTTCTAACAGTTCAATTTGTTCGATACTCTGATCACGAAGTTCTGACATTTCGTCCTGATGTTCTTGCCGGTCTTCAAGGATCTGAATCTTTAGTTGATGGATGAGTTCATTGTCTTGTCGCATTTGACGCTTCATTTTACAAAGATCTATTTGATAATCGTGATATTCTTCTTTGATTTCATTAAAACCATCATGAAGAGTCTCATTCTCGTCCTGGATAGCAAGATTCTCTTCTCGCAAATCCTCATTAAGTGCCTCGTGTCGACCAAACCTGACAGTTATGTTATTCAGTTCATGCGCTTGTCGATCAATAAAACCCATTTGTCGGTGCAAGGTTTCGACAAGAACTTTAAGTGCATTTTCAGCAAGGACTCTCTTTCGTTGTTCTACTTCGATAAGCTTACACGAGATGGCTTTGTCGGAACTTTTATCGATAACGTTGGTAGATTCGACCGTAGAATCAGCTGCATCGCATTGGAATTGGTCTGCATTTGGGACGAGATCGTTGATGATGGCGTCGACAGAATCGTCCCGTCGTTTTGGATCTTCACCAGCTTCGCATGCAGGGTCGATTTTATCGATCAAAACAAGACTTGAATCAGACCACATTCCTTCGTATAATTCAATCAAGCTTTCTTGAACATCGATAGACTCGCTGATGCTGAATGGTGCCGTCTTTCCAAGAACCTGTAAAGTAGAATTGTATAAAGGTAGATAACGGACGAACGGAACGGAACGGAGGTCAATTTGATCATTATTAGTTATTTCTGGTCTCTGTCTTTCTAAACAATTCTATATATAAAGAATATTAGGTTGAATCCTGCCACTAAAGCTTTTTACTCCTCTAAAACTTCAGAAAATATTTCAAACATTATGGTGCCGACCCCCAATCTGAGGAACAGACAGAACAGAGAGCTAAGGTAGTAAAACGCACAATCAATCAACTCCCTCCAAAGATATTCAAAACACCATCACCATCACGCAGATTAATTAGCCAAAAACAAGTTTAAAACATATTCTGAAATGACAATATCTAGAGCAAGGAGTACATATATAAAACTGGATACTACCAGTTGGGGTTTTGAACCTTCAGAAAGCTAAAAATATATTTAAAAACCTTTAATGGCATAAATACATAAAATCTATATACCTGTTTCTCTTTCCCAATATAGCGTAACTCAAAAGCACCACCATCAAGAATAAAATCGATCTTCAAAGCTACGGTGGTTGGGAGGTCTTCTGACAACGAAGAAATCTTCTTTGAAACGAACGGTTCATGGCGCGAAGCATCTGCTGTTGTGTCAAATACACCAACGAAATCATCACCAGAAGGTTGATAATTGTTGAATGTAAAATATGCTATAATATCTTCACCAAATGAATAATTTTTCTTTATGTTCACTGTATGAAAAATAACAGACGACTGCTGCAGTTCTGTTCCCATCTTTTAAAGAAACAGAAGAAACAGTGAAGTCGTTGTTTAGCTATCACAAACCTTTTGCTTTTTGTTTGTTTTTGTTTTGACAATGGAACGACATCGTCAAGTTCTTCTCTCCGATTTAGGCACTGCAATGACATCTTTTAAAGGGGAAAATAAAAATCGCTTGCGAATGAAAAAAAAATGATGCTTTTGTTGTTGCTGTGTTTACGAGTCATGTGTCTCCTTTCTTCCTCTTGGTCTTGGGGGTCTTAGGACCAAAAGTAATTAACTTTTCGTTGAAGTATTTATTTCTCATAATTTTAATGCTGAAAAATAAAAACAGAAAATAAAGATGTTTGTTATCACACATGTCACGCAACCTCTAACGTAACTTAACTTTATCTCCGGTACTTAACCTCATTACTATGTTTGAATCAGCCGGAAAATTGTCGACCTGAGGACTAGTGGTATATATGTTTGATTTAATAACGTTTTTTTTTCATGTTAAAATTTTCCCCTCTTTTTGCCTTATTAGGTCTTGTACGTTTATTTTTTAGAGTAGTTTCCCCTGCCCTATACGTTTATTAATTTTCAACCTTATTTTAGCAATTTTTGCCGAATTTTAAAGTGTAGATCATAGATCTCAATTAAGTTTCAAAGGCTTATGAATACTCTTCAAAAGTTTATGATTTGACACAATCAAATGTTTACGAAGCAACCGAATGCTTGTCTTCTTTCAACCAAAACAAAAACAGAACGTTAAAACTTGTGACTGTATGTTTATTATGTTATTATATATGTTTGATAATTTTAACCTTTTTTCTCCCTTGTACGTTTATTCCCTCCCCTTCGTTTATTAGGGACTCGAGAGTAGTACTAGTAGTACTCTAGCTACAAAAATGCAAATGTAAAATTTAAAATTAAAATTATTGGTAAAAAAATTAGAAAATAATCTCAATAAGAATGCATCGAAAATTTACAATTTGACAAAATATTTATAAAAGCCCAAGAAAAATATTATAACAAAAAATACAATACAAAATATAGCATATAATGTTTTAAAATCTTTACTTATATCTACTATACTAAGAATATCGAAAAGTAACTATAATTATGTCCGAATATTAACTTTGACCGACTAAGTTTTGTCCGATAAGGTTCAAAACATGAATTTACAAAATACAAAAATATTTATTTTTCACAAAACCACTTAAGACTGAAACTTGAAAAGAAAAGCTACACCCGAAGAAATTTTTGCCATTGAAAATGATAAATGTGTGTTAATTAAAAAATCCCTTCTGAAAAAAGTTCCTTTTTAAAATTAAAGTATAAAAGTTTGTATAAAAATATGAAAATTAAAAATATTACAACTTCATTAGAACTGAACATTTCAATTAGTTTCAGGAGAAAAACATTATCTATTATCTCAACAGCTGCCGATGTCATTTTTTTATATTTGGGCAATCAAATATTTTTTCTAAAAGAAATAATTTTCGACACTCGCAAAGAAATCTCCTTTGATTTAAGTTTAAGTATAAAGCAATAATTTTCACAAAGAAATGCATTGTTTTCAGTCAGAGGGAAAAATAAGCAGGGGAAAAATATTGGTAGGATTTAAGTTGGCAAAGATTTGGTACCACAGAAACTTTAGGAAACTCCTCAAAAAAGGTGATAACATTTCCTCTTATGGTAATACTACTAAGGTTTTTATCGCAATAAAAAGCATTTAAGCCTCTCATCACAATCGCAGGATTAATGGAAAAAACAATCAGGTTTCCAGCAATAAATTGCGCATCATTTTAGCATCAGGAGCGAACCAAAACAAAACCGTTTTGCCTTCCTCTTTCTCTTTTCTCATTTCTTTGACAATTTCAGGAAAACTCGCAACACTACTCGTCGTCGAGTTCTTCTTCTCGCAAATTCTCTCATCAATAGGTGGAAAGGCACTTGTGAGTTTACAAAGTGGATTGGTTCCGAACGCGTCTTGATGTAACTCCTTACCGGTGCTCACCATAATATATTCGACGCCATAAATATCTTTCGTCATATCGTTTTTCCATAAACAGAGTTTACGCAGCTCCAATTTGTAAGGTTGAAAGTAAGTCAATAGTTCTGGCGTTTTGTTTTTCACGTCACTGATATCGTAAATAAAAATGTGACCGCTACCGGTACCAAGCCAAAGGGTGTCGTGAACTGGACACAGAGTCACAACCCTTTGGTCGTCCCAGGAATCACAATTCGGGCTCAACTCGTCCACCTTTGCACCTACATCAATTTTTTGTAGCACTTCTAAACTGTTTATATTGACAATCTGTAATTCAGACGCGCATTGAAATTGCGCCACAAAATTCTTTCCGTCAGGTAAAAGTTTCAGATCGATGATACGTTGTTGTCCATGCAACTGTTTTGGTCGCCCTGTTTCATCATCCTTAACAAAAGCCCAAGGGTATTGCCACACATAACCACCACTACATGCAATCATGTATCGCTCATTGAAAACCAAAGACAGGACTGGACTCCTATCCTCATTGATCATCATTTGAACTCCTTCCTTGGCAAGTTTCCCTTTCAAAAAGTTCTTAACAGTCACCCTGGATACGTGCCCCGTATGGAAGCCAACAAAAACATGATCCTTGTGAACAGCCATAGATTCGATGTGGTTATCCTCGATAATTTCGTAAGCAGGATTTTTACCGTCAGTGGTGAATATACGTATCTGATCATCAGCAATACCAAGTAACACAATAGCAACATGAGTATCGGTGACCAGTAAAACGTGTGAGGGATTGTAGCTGTCCATACCATAAGTTTGCCCATCGATATTCCAGACTGTCTTCACTTCCGATGACTTCATATCGATAATGGTCACCGAAACACCTACAAGCAAGAAAATAGAATAGAAAACAGTACACAATGAACTCTCGATAAGGGACCGAATACACTAGCATACACCTTCTTTTTCCATCTCTTTAGATACAAGTAAAAGCAATAGATGCTCTCAGTACAAACCAGAAAGTTTCATGATGATATACATACCTTTGTTACAAAATGACGACAGGAAATACTCTTATTTTATTTTCAGACTTTATATAAGAAGTTTGGTGTAAAAGCATCGTTTTTAAAAACCCTACCCCAGTGTTGTTGAAGTCGGGCAGGTCAAAGGGGGTAACTATGGTGAAAAACCTAGAGGGTCTATAAAATTCAGGAGAAAATTCAGGGGATATGCATGAAAAATGACTTCCTCAACACTGGGGATAAGGATTTCTTCTGAAAAGCCCAGTGAAGTTTGATGAAGTGAAAAGGTTTCAAGTGTAGAATGGAAGATGTACCTAACAGGTGATCACAAACAGCCCAAAGATTTTGAGTTGAAGGAACTGCACAAAAATGTTTGGGATTTTGAACCGGTTCCAGTGTTCGTTTGCCATAGAACAGTTGAAATCCTGGATGTTGCGTTTGTTGGAGAACCTGGAGAGCGGTCGGTCGTTTGGTGCTTTCATGTTTCCACAACTTGGTCATCAAATCTGTTAACGGTAAGAGGCCGTACAAAGATTCCTTGGTGTCGGTGTAAGTGGGCCGATCACGACCCCGAAGCGCCTGAGGGATCTGATGCTCGTATTGAATGTCATGGAAAGGTCGTCGGCCATTGATCATTTCACCGATGACCATAGCAAAAGAGTAGATATCCACTTTGATAGTGTATTCATCTGATGAGATAAACTCAAACATTTCAGGGGCCATAAATCCGGGAGTGCCAGCAACAAACTTCATACCATCTGGCGTCAAGAAATTGGCTGTACCGAAATCCGTCAGTTTGATGTGCACGTCACCGGTTGGATGATCTATTTTGAAGACCAGAATATTGTCGCTTTTGATATCACGATGTATGATGCGCCGTTTGTGCATGAAGTCTAAAGCACTGGCAATTTGTTTGATAACTCGGAACAAGATAACTCTACTGATGGTCACTTTCCCCGAGCTGTTGTAAAGAGCATCTTTCAAGTTACCGTGGCATGCTAACTCCATCAATGCAGAAAGGCGCGGTTCTGTGAGGAAGCCAACAAACCGCACAATGAATTTATGTTCTCGTAGTTTACTCAGTATAAAAATCTCCTGTCGGATGTCATGAAACACATCTTGGGCAGACAACACATAATCTTCAAAATTGTAAAACTTGACAGCCACTGGTACTTGTTTGTCGGCAGATATGACGTAATTGCCACGATAGACTTTACCGAAAGCACCATTTCCAATCAAGTAATCGTCGTTCTCTTCAAAATCCAGATCGGATCTTGCAATCTGTAGATCTTCCGACAAATCCTTGAACAATAGCTCCGGGCACAACTTCTCCACATCAACAACCTGAGGACAATGCCTCTCTTCGCAAGAAAGACATTTATCTCCGTTCCTTGCAATGTAGATTTTAGCGAACGCATCTTTAATATCAAACATATATGGTCTCTGAATTCCGAATCGGATACAAATCGGGCAAGCAGCAAACTGGTTAACAAAAGCGCGTTCCCCATCATTTCCCGATAATCCAGGATACCATTCTTTGATCAGAGTACGGATATGATCAATAATGTATCCTAGCACACGATGGCCAATCCGATTGTTTGATACTTTGGTTTCTATGATCTCTGGAGCATCATGGCCGTACTTTTTGTCCTTGTTTTTTATCTTGCGAACAGAGAAGAACAGTTTCGGATCATTGAAGATGATCCCAGTTTTCCAGCACGTGATTGTGCCTTCATCAAAGAGGTGAGAAATATCGGGGAATTCGTTGACCATCTCAGCTACGTTTTCTTTGGACGGACGTTGAAAACCGAAGCAAGATTCGAAACTCTCAGATTCACGTGTTCGTTTGGATCCTGGTGGAAGATCAGCCGGCTCAAGGGAAGCAGAATCTTCGAATGTCTCATCAAAACTTGAATTTGTTGCTGCTGGGTTGGATGAAGAACCGCCCTGAATATTCCCATTGAGATTTTTCTTTAGAGAGTTATTTTCTTCTACTGATTGACCCTCTTCATTTTCAGTTCCAGTTTCTTTAGCAATGCATTTGATCAAGCTAACAGGTGATTGATCCTCATGATTTAATGTTTCATCTTCTTTTGAGTTGCCCTCGTCTTGTTTTTCTTTGATGAGGTTTTGCAAATCCAACAACCCCTCATGATCACTATAGGTCTCTTCATCAAAGTCATTGAGTGAATTTTCCAATTCTGTAATATCGATCACTGCGTTCTGCAAATTCACCTCTCTTTCCCTTTTGTCAATGGCTTCTGATGGTTGCGGGTGAATCTGAGGAGCATCATTCTCTGGCGTTTCAATCTCAATGACGGTGATCATCGAAATACTACTTTGCAATGGAGAAGGAGAAGTCATTTCTTCACTTGGAGGCTCTGGTGAGGATCTGTAACCATCAGTACTAGCCAAAGATGAGGATGGTGTTACTTGAGATCTTTTATCTTCTTCAAAAGATGAGGGGTGAGACTTTGAATCCTCTTGAACATGACCAGAACCCGATGTTGTTGGATTCAACGATGGCACACGGCTGCCGTAGCTACTGAAGGTTCCTGAAGTGACACTGGAAGTTTCATCGTGTGACGTTTGATAGATGCTTCCAAGCGAAGGGACGGTGCTTGAAACATCTGAGTGGACAGTAGACATGGCTGAAGTAGATGTAGAATTTTCTTCAAACTCCACACCGTTTAATGAGAGCATAGAGTGAAATGGTTGGTTCGGTGATCCGTCGTGAGGTGGTGAAAGCGCCTCGGCATTTACATAGACGACACCAGCTTTGGGAGGTCCATTGATGGAGAGGTTTAAAGTATCCTCATCTTCCTCCAGATCCTCCTGCTCCAAGAGCGTATCTTCAATACTGTTGCCACATTCAATCGTGGTGCTTTTATCGTTTAATGTTGCGCTGCTGTCCAGAGTTGCCATTTGGAGTTGATCAAATGTCTTGGTGCTTGAAGACACAAGTAACATTTCTCGCATGAACAATAAGAGACGGCTGACGAACCGTTCCCAGAACCCGAACGGGATACAGTTAAACGTGTGATGACGCTTGAGTAGCGTGGTCTGGGCTGGCTCTGCTACAAATCGAACAGGCCGTTCGGGTAACTTGGACGGCACTAAAACCCGATTGGAATCTATGGGGCATGCGATTTGAAAGCGGAACAGTAACCTAAGGTATCGGTTGTAGAACATGATTGGGAAATCAGCCTCGTCACGGATGATGAAACTTTTGAGGTCATCAATCCTTAGGATTCCATTCTTGATTCGAGTGTGAACTGCATCAACCGTGATGATCTTCGACATCAATCGGCACAACCATGATGGGTTAATGAAATACATGTCCTTCAAATCGTAATTTGGATCGTTGTAATGCAAGATAGTACCTGTTAATGAAAATTAATTCAACATTTGAGAGTTCAATATGCTTCTTTGTCACGAATTTTTAAGGTTTTGAAAAAACGTTGAATGAAGTCAAAATTTTCAATATTCAAATTTTCAAATATTTCTTGATTTTGAATACAGGACACCCAACAAGAACTAAAAAATGTTTGCCACTTTCGACATTTCGTTTATGTACACACTGGGTCAAAAAACAGGGCGGTAAGGGTCACGGTACCTTAACCTGCTAGGTACCAGACCAACCAGTTCATGACCGAAAACATTGGACGATAATACCTGTGAAGGCATATTCCCCAAACAATTACCTATATTATGCAGAAACTTTGTCACGTCTGCTATATCCTCAGAGTGTAAGCGATCTTTTTCATTGTTGCTGTGTAAGTTCTTCGCAATGAGCATGAATTCCTCTCGCGTTAAGATGGGAATGCTTTTCTCTTGTGCCTTCTGTCTCTGCTTTTCACGCAAACGATCTTCAAAGAGTCGATAGCTGTGTGGGATTTTTTCACCCATGATAAGATCACCTGTGGCGTTCCCGTTCCGCGGGTCACAATATTCCATCTCGCTTGCCACTTGGTGAATGTGTTGTCTCAAATCGTCCATCACTGGAAAAAATGATTTATAATTCACTGATCTTTACTGTAATCCACTGGATCGGGCTTCTCAAGGCTTTGAATATGACGTTTTTACAGCTAGTCAACCATGTTGTTTTCTGTTTTTAGCAGAAGAAACCCTGAAGAAACCGGAAACAACATGGCGGATTTTCGCCATAACTGAACACACTATTACCACTATTACCACGGGAATCCATAAGGAGATAGCCTGTCCAATTTTCGGGTTATTTCCGTAAAACAAAATTTCCGTTCTACTTTGTAACCGTCTCTAACAGAAAATACATGCCGAGTGGAGAATGTGATAAATGTTATAGTCCAAAGCCATAAAAAAGTTTTCTCCAAAGATTATAATAGCGAGGTTACGTTAAGCGAGATAAATCGGGGGACGACCGTAAGATGTAAAGGAGAACGTTCAAACAGCCAATCGAGCGTCTTAGATTTTGCGGGGCAACGGTCGCGAGTCGCTACTTCCTGTCCTCTTTCGATTTATCTTGCTTAACGTAGCCTCACTAATGAATGTACTAGAACTACAAAGGAAAAAACAACCCATACTTCTATTGTAATCTTTATAGTTAACATTCGACGAGACAAACTCGACTCCTGCCAATTTGATTTTCTGATATCGAGGGTCTGACCCGAACAAATTTTTAACCGATTCCCTCATGTGAGGGATGAAGTTTGCTGATAAAACACCAGGAGGAACAAGGTCCAACATGGTGCCGACCACAACGATGGTAGCCCCAGGTACACGCGTTGCAAGATTATCAAGCCATAGTTTCAAGTCATCAACACCTGACAACAATATAATTATAGAAGATGTCAGCTTTACAAAAAATCATACACCTTATTACTATTAGGCGCCAAATAGACGGAGGGAATTGAAAATTTCCAAAAAATTTATTAAAA
The DNA here is from genome assembly GCA_032270745.1 of Tiaropsis multicirrata. NCBI lineage: Eukaryota > Metazoa > Cnidaria > Hydrozoa > Leptothecata > Tiaropsidae > Tiaropsis > Tiaropsis multicirrata. The sequence goes on from JAUJPO010046018.1 coordinate 26,067, forward strand.
ACGGGAAATAGCGCAAAAAATAGGCTAAAAAGAAGCTGTTCACAACCAAATTAAGGGACTTTGATTTGGTAGTTGAAAAAACGAGGGCGTTTATTTGGTATACTTTAGTGTAAACGAAAAAAACGACTCAATTATGCTCAAGAAGAGATTAAATTCGTGTTTATTAAATTTTAAGCGCATAAAAAATCCTCAACCCATAGGGGTAGGATATTCATGGTCTTACAATATGCTCAACTCCCAGGATATCTTTGTTCTAAAAATCCACAACCCCACTGGATATCCTAGGACATTGGCAAATTCAGAGCCCCCGCCCGCCTATATCCTCAACAGGGGGATACGGAAAACTTCTGGAAAAGCGCATTGAAGCGTAACCTAAAAGTCATAGTGTAAAGGATTTCTCATAAATGTAAACCCAAGTGATCTGGAGAAGAATTTAACCCGGGAACGCATTTTTCCCGTATTCTTCCCAACCTGGTCATGAAATAATACCTTTGGTTAATTCGAGGGTGTTCCAAATTAACAAATACAAAGATCGTCTTGATAAGAAACACTGATGAGTAGCATAATAATCATCTTGTCCAGCAAAATCCCACACACGAAACGTGAATTGTGTTTGACTACCATAATTCTTTCGTGGCAGTTTAATCTCTTGAATGTCAATACCTAGATAAATTTTTTTAAAGCGAAACCGCAATCAATATAATTCGGATCGAATTAACCAAGACTTTGAAGTCGTGGAATTGAACAGGGTTTGAAATAACATTACAAAATATTCTTTAGGGTTTTTTATTGCCGTAAACAATAGTAATAATTTCAAATCCTCCCAATTTTTACTTAAGTACAAAAAACAGAGACCATATTAAAATTGGTTACTCTATGAAAACGATATTTGTAATATGCAATGCTATTATGATGAACATGTAATATGAAATGATATTATAATGAACATGTAATATGCAATGGTATTATGATGAACTAACCTTGTGTCGAGATATCATCTAAATAATTTGTATCTCCTCTCAAACGATGCATCAAAGTAGTTTTCCCTTGAGCAGCTTGTCCAATGATCAGCAGCTTCATGCAGTAGTAAGGTTCAGCTGCACGCAGTCTGGCCCTCAGATGTGAAATGAGCGTTTTTGCTGGACTCTGCACGTTCGTTGGTGGGTCTTTGATCTGAAAAAGAAATTAAACATAAAATCTTATAACAATGTCGAGCCTATTTTGTTATCGTACGTAAAATAAATCCAATATCGCGGGAAAATTATGTTACTGAGTGAGGATACTGCCAGATAGGGCTACTGAAGGAAAGATTTGCGCGGCGGTAGAGTGAGGAATACTTCCTAACTCTCTACCGCTGTTAAATTCGCCCGCTCGTAAAAATCTCGCCCGCTTGAATACCGCGCGGTCTCTTGTTACCTTTGAGAGAATAAGTCTAAACAATATCTAGCTTATATATTGTTATCAAATCTTCTGTATAAATGCAATCTTTATACAGTAATTCTTGCCCAGATCGACACTAGAATCATAATGACTACCGTGTGTACCAAAAAACTTAAAGTTTATCGTTCGTTTGTATACGGTACTCTGATCTGTGTTTATTGTTTTTTGCCGTATCTTCGTGGAAGTGCTAATTTGGCGCGTTCATGTTTGCACCTCAATTACTTCGCCGTATTTAATTTTAAAAATCTCAATCTATAGATATCGCTTGATACTATATCGCTATACTGCTTGCTATGATATTTGATATATTTTCAAGCAAGGTAGGTCTTTTGAATCAACACAATATCAACACCTAATTTCTACCGGGATTCAATCCATTCCGATTTGCGATTTATAGGATGAGGTTTTACACAGGAAAATATCGGTAAAAGGTAAAACACTATAATAAAACAAGAACGGTAAACGTGAACTTATACTCACTGTGGGTACAAAATGGGTCTAGTGTCAATCTGGGCCCGAATTACTGTATAAAGTAATAACAATAAGTAAAAAGAAATCTTAGAGAACATCCTAACCAGTAAAACTCTGCCGAAGAATTGATCCATTTGAGTTGCTGCTTTTTTGCTATATAAATCTAAATATTTAAAGGAAACTTACGATGAGCCCTTTAAAGGTGAAATCAACCAGTTTTGACAAATATCCAAGCTCAATAGGTAATTCGCGTATATCTTTATTCTCACTGATATCCAAATTTTTCAATGTTGTTATCGAGCAAATGCCAAGGGGAAAAACCTCCAGCTTATTGTCGGCGATATTTAAGTATTCAATCGTTGCTCCTTTAATATCCTCTGGGAAACTGGTCAAAAGATTCCCTTTCAAGTCGAGTATGTTAAGAGACGGCGAACATTCGACTATTGGTAACTTTTGAATCAAGTTGTATGAAAGATTCAAATTCCTCAAAGCAGGTAAACTGAATATATAACCGGGGATGTTTTGGATTCTGTTCTGTGTGAGATTCAAGCGTACAAGATGGACGAGACCGTTCATGTTTGGTGGTAATCGAGTCAAGTGGTTCCATCCGAGATTGAGTCTTTTGTAAGTGACAATTTTGTCGATGCATTCTTCTTTGAGAACGGATAATGCTAAACCGTGCCAGTCAGCTTCCTTCTTCAAAGGTGAAACATAGGTTTCGTTGAAAAGAAGAATGGTGACAGCTTTGAATTTCTTTTTACTGCACGCCATGGAGACTGGAAAAGCGTGGTCGATATTGTTCGTTGCTTCTCTACAAAGATCGAAAAAAGAAATACTATAAAACTATTTCTAATTTTACTGGGAGAGAAAATATCGGGCTGATGGAAGATATACAAGAGATCCCAGTCACAATGTTGTGCCCAAAGATTTGCAATGTGGATGGTTTAGATCCCTAAATTTCTCAGATTTCTGTTCCTTACCTATTTGCTTAGTTATGAGACACAAAAAATGGAAGATATATAACTTCTTGAGTGACAAGAAGTGTAAAGAGATTTTTGGTTAATCTTTCAAACCTTGCAGTATACAATATACAGTATCAGTATACAAATCAGGGGATTCAAAAATAAGACGATGCGAGCAAAAAGTTTCCTCACCCAGTTGGAACGGAACGTTCTTTTAACGTCAAAACTACGTCGTTGTGTGTCGACTGGTCAGGTTAAAACAGGATAACACATAGAGACTTGGAGACAGAGGTAGATAATATTTAAGTTTCGAATGATAGAGATCTAGAGATGTTTACAATGCCATTAAAAGTCAAGACTCCACGAATCCTTTCACCAGTAATTGGTATCAAAAAGATTTTAATCGAACATTATTTCCATATGAATAATCATTCATCTTAAAAGTATTTTTAAAAACAGAATACACGATCACTCAAAAAACACTATAATGCATTACATTCTTTCCCTCTATTATCGATCGAACAAAGGATATAATTACAATAAGTAATTACTGTCATCTGACATAATAAGTTAACTGCAATTTTCTACAGTATACATTGTTTCTCTCTTTTTTCTATGTTGTAGATAAGTGGCAAGTCAAGAAATTTTTTGATTATTCTAAATTCACAAGAATAAATGAAATTCCTGTAGCTGAGCAAGGGAATGTCAAAAAAAAGATTTTAAATTTTTCAAAATTCGAAAGGAATGTTTCTGAAAACTTACACAAATATTTTTTTGAAATTAATAATCCAAAACAAGAGTTTCCACTAGAAAATTAGCGAAAATTAGAACCCCTTATATTCCTTCAAAAGAGGAATTCACTAGTGTATGGATCATACTTAGTCTCAACTGCAATAATCACGACGATAGAACGAAATTTAAAGGTTATTTTCAAATTCGTATTTTGTATTATTTGGTAGGGAGTAGAAAATTTAGACGTTAAAATATTTGGTTACACTAATTCTATTAAAATAAAAGATCAATCAATGAGGACCCCCAAGCGATTTGCGTAATCGGTGGTTTTTTACGGAGTAATGGCGTGAAAACCCAAAATAAATGGCGTGATGGCGTGAAATCAAGCAAATTGAAATTAAGCAAATCGTGATGGCGTGAAATTTACTGTTCATCGTGATCTTGAAATCTAATATCTTGGTGTGATACTTAACCTTGTTGAAGAGAGACTTGCTGTGCTTTCTAATTCAAGGCTATTTTAGCCAATCTAGAAGCCCTAATTTACAAAAGATTTCTGGGCCCGTCGACCCCAACCATAGTTAGGCTGCTCTCATTCTCTTAACTAAACGTGTTCCTTATAAGTACGGCCAAGGGTTTAAGTATGGGTCTGCAATTCAGACTAAACCATGGTGGGGCCTCCTTAGACACTAAATTGGATTTGAATTTAATTTTTCATTTTAAGCACATTAACTTTGTAAAGACTTCCGGTTCCTTCTTCATGACACACTTAATCCCTTCCGTACCGGAGGTTTGCACATTTTGAAAAAAAAATTATAACTTTTTTTACAACGTCTACGCGAGACGATCGTTTTAGTCGGAACGGCACCCAAAACCAACCCATCTTGTTCAGAATTTTGTCTTCTTTCGAATGATAGTTGAACAAGTTTCTGAAAGTTCTTAGTTCGAAAGATATAGCCGGTTAAAGTTTAACCCGGAAATTCCACGTAAGACGGGTAACTGGGAGTGAAGGGTTGATTTTGAAAATTCAAAAGAAAAGTTAAGGAGTCACAAAAATTGTTCTTACCCTAGGTCGATCATATCACCAACTTTCAACTCCTTATTGGGAAGAAAATCTCTTCTCAATATAACCTGGTCAACATCCAGCTTAGAAATCTGTTCTTTCTTCTCAGTACTGAAGAGAAGTTCCAAAATTTCACAATCTCCTTTGCTAGCAGTCGTGCAAGCTAGAAGCATGGCAGCTGTTTCTTTACTACTTGGAATTTCCAAACATTCTCGCAAACACTCCATCATGTTTTCTGGCTCCCGTAAAGATACAAATCCAGCCGCAAAATGGTAGTTTCTCTCCACAGCCAGTTTAAGACATTCATTGAAGCAATTCAAAGTGACGTCAACACCAGGCTGAATATTTTCAACGGTCTTTCCAAATTCTCTGTTATTTTCGATGGCTTTTTTCACTTCTAAAGTGTTAAAAAGTAGAACGAAAAAACGTTATTGTATTATATATAATTTTACTATTACCTATTACTAGGTTGAATAGGGCGTGAGCCGTTTCAATGTCATGTGTGTCATCAATGCAGCCTGCATTGCACACCAAATTCTTAAAATAAAATAAAAACCTGGACAAACCAGTCTCATCAACAATAAATAGTAACAATAAATATTCTCATTTTCGTTTTTAAAGTTTTTCATTTCTTTCTTTTGTATAGCAAGGTTGCAAAATTTATCAATATCAACATTCTCATTTAAAACAACTCGCTCCAAAAGTGATTTGACCGGTCGACCTTTACGACTATACTTGTCATCATTGAATGTGAGACGCTTCACATTTCTATCAATTTGCATTCTGATAACATGAGCAATATATTTCGATTGCTGATTTTTAATAAA
>JAUJPO010046019.1:0-16559 GCA_032270745.1 Tiaropsis multicirrata
TCCCTCTCTAGTTCTTTGTTCTTATCCAGTATTGACATTAGTGCCAGCCAGTTATCCTTTGTTGATCTTTGCTTTTGCCCTCCATTCTGAAATTTGGTCATCTTTATTCCTTTTTCCACTTTGTTTAGGATAACTTTCTCAAATACCTTGCTGACCACATTCGTTAGAAATATCCCTCTTCTGTTCTTCATCTCTGTTCTTCTTCCTTTGTTTTTATATATAGACTTAACTTTGACTTTTTCCCATTCCTCTGGTATTTCCATTCTTTCTAATATTTCGTTGAAGATTATCCACAGTGATCTTATCATTTCTTCTCCACCTTCCTTCATGTACTCATTTCTCCAGTCTTCTGTATCTGGTGCTTTTTTCCTTTTTAGCTTTTTCACAACCTTTCGAACTTCATGTTTGATTAAAAATGTGAAAATGAAAGTGAAAATTGCATTTCGCGCGGTTTTTTCGCGCCCAAAGATATGAATTAGTTCCCAGGCGTTTTTTGTATGGTCACACTCACTAACCTTATAAAAAAAAAGTTTTCGTTAGGGAAATGAGGCCAAGAACTCTTGAAATCGAAAGTGGAACATAACAAAACATAAAGCAAAATTTTTGGATTAAAACATGCTGCTAAAACAAAGCTAAAAAGCAGTGCAGACCCTGCAAAAACTATTTAAAAGATATGTTATGATAATGTTTGATAAAAAAAGGAAAGTAAGTGTTTGATTTTACATATGTAATATCTTTATTTCATTCCGGAAAAAATAATTTTTATCAATAAAGATTTAGAAAAATGTGCTAAAAAGAATTGTTTAAAACACGACCCTGGACTGGACAACCCCCGGAAATTTCCTGGGTGTTCCGGGGGCAACATATCTAACCTACCTTCACCCCGGAAACCCTGGAAAACTGGGGGTTCGGAGATTCCAGGGGGGTTTCCTGGGTGATCCGGGGAGATCATCTTACTGTAAGCTTGCTGAACTTAAACTTAAAATCCCTCTTTGGAGGCTCATCATCGGCTTGTGGGCTTGTGCGTAGCTTGGATTTACTTTCTTTCATCTAACTTTTTTAGTAACCCCTGAATCCCCCGAAAACCCCTGAAACCTCACTGGAAACCCCTGAACACTTCGGAATCCCCGGAACACGATCTAACCTATGTCGACCTCCCGGATCGCCCCGGAAATCCCTCCAGATTTCCTCCAGGAAAAGATGCTGATGGTTCTGGTGATTCTACAGCAGGAACTCAGAAGTTGATAGCCTTGCTTGGGATTGTGTAACAGGAAGGAATTGATGATTCTGGTGAATGTGGTGGTGGAATTGATGTTTCTGATGAATTTGCATCAAGAATAATTTAATTTATTTATTTCTTTGTTTTTTAAAGTTGAATATGTAACACGGTAGCAGCTAGGCTAATAAAATTCAACTCATTATATACAAAATATAGCTAAATAGATGGTCGTGTAAAGATCTTCTTTAGGTATAGTCCACGACTTTCACGTGGACTACCTCGAACTCGCCAGACATAGTCATTCTTGTCAGCTTTATTTCGTTGGTCCGCCTTATTCTTCCAGAGCTTTATTAGCTCTCTTTCTGTCCTTGTTAGATCGTCTGTGATGCTTATCTTTGCATACTTTTTAATACCCTTCAATATGGTAAGAATTTGAATAATCTTTAAAGCAATCTAATTGGCAGATTATTCAAATCATGATCACATTGGGAATTCAAATTGAGTGCTTTCATATTATTATTTTTTCACCTTCAGTATTTATATAATATATAAGAAGAAGAGATGATTGAATGTGTCTCCAGGCTTGGGTGGTTTTAGATAAGTTTCTTTAAATGCATGTAAGCATTGAAGTATTAGAAAAATGAAGTGTTTTTGTTTTGTTATTTGTCATTGTTAAAGAAAGACTGTAACTGTTTTATTATAAATCATCATAGATCATTATTAGTTTGTAATTATTTGTTTTTAAATAAATCTATAATTGAGCTTCTTTTGTTCATAGGTGTCTTTCAAAGATCTTGCTTGGAGCTCAGGAAGTCTGCAAAGCTTTGTTTTCATGTAAATGTTTTCGTAGGATAAGATATTTTTGTTAGCTTGATAATATTTTTAATGCATTTTTTTCACAAAAGCATGTGGTTTATTTCTGATTTTTATTCATTGAAACAGAACGACTGAAAATATTATAACACAGAGAGAAAATGGGTACAGATTTTTCAAATGCACTGAAGAAATTCAAGTTGGTGTTTCTAGGCGAACAAAGTGGTAATCCTTTTCAATATGTTCATTATAATGTTTTTGAAAAATATGCAGTTAGTATAGTCGAATGTATTTTTCCATTGTATTTTGGTGTATTCGGTTCAGTATTTCCCAAAAAAATTTCCCCACTCTTTCACTTTCGATCTCTTTGTTTCTTAGTGGGTAAGACATCTCTCATAACAAGATTCATGTACGACAGTTTTGACAGCACATACCAGGTATGGAAAAGTTAGATTCAAACTTATTATCTAAGAATATTCACATCCTTTTAGATAAAAATTATTATTTTCAATGAGTTGCATAAAATAAAACATTTGCAAGAAAATGACAATTATTTGAATACCATTTTTGTCTTTTAGGCAACCATAGGTATTGATTTTCTTTCCAAGACAATGTACTTAGAAGATCGCACTGTAAGTTCAAATTATTGTAATTTTATTTGAACATCAATTTTCGATGTCAACTGTTCAACTTTGTTATTGTATTGGGTACATTTTCTTAAAGTAGTATAAAAATTTTGGAAATAAACTATTTCCCTCTTCAAGAGAGAAACTTTAATTTCAATCAGTAACCTTTTTAGTTTTAAATTAACAAAACTTATGTATTTTCTTTCTTTCAGGTTCGCTTGCAAATATGGGACACAGCAGGACAAGAGAGATTTAGAAGTTTGATTCCAAGCTATATTCGAGATTCCTCTGCTGCTGTTGTTGTTTATGATATTTCAAGTAAGTTTGGTTTCAAGCTATAATCTATTACGCTTATTGACCTTAAGTTTTTTTATACCTATTCAACATGAAATTAAAAATTCTTACTCTTTTCTCACTCAATCTATTAGGTACAAATACTTTTGCACAAGTTGATCGATGGATAGAAGATGTTCGTGCCGAAAGGGGACAAGATGTTGTTATAATGCTAGTTGGAAACAAAACTGATCTCACAGACAAAAGAAGAGTTTCTATGGAGCAGGGAGAAAGACGTGCTAAAGAATTAGGAGTTTTGTTTATCGAGAGTAGTGCAAAGACTGGCCATAACGTAAAACAGGTTTGTATACGCTGAATAAAATCTTTTTCTGAAAGATGCTCTAGCATTGCTTCATTCTGTTTTGATTTTGGCGTATAAAAAATATTTTAAAAATATTTTTGTGTTACAAAGAGTACAAGGATTAAATATATTTGAAACATAAAGGTCTATGTTATCTTTACAAAATGGCTTTATTTTATAGCTATTCAGGAGGGTTGCAGCGGCTTTGCCTGGTATTGACAGCAAAGAAGAAGAAAAACCAAATAGCATAAATCAAGTGATCCATCCCAAGATTGATGATGAGCCACAAAGTTCATGTAGTTGTTAATGTTCTTTCGTAAAGTAAATTTGATTTGCAATTTAGGATTAGAAACTATTCAAATTATAAACAATTTTAGAAAATGTCATGACATGGCATCCTGCCATATTTTAGTAGAATTTCTGTGTGCAGATAATTATTAGCTAAGGACCTAACAGAACCTAACAGGACTTCATTTGAAATTGGAAACAGTGATGAAAATAAATTGCTATCTTAATTTCATTGTAAAGAATTTGTTGTCCTTAACTTAAAAATTCTTAAAAATAGCATTTCAATTACCTTTTAAATCGGCACCAAACTGGAAATAAGTGTCTTTCGATACATAAAATAGTCCCATGGCCTTTTTTTGCTAAAAGAAGGCAGGTAATGTTTTTAAAGAAAACTTTCTTTTTTATATTATGAAAAAGTATTAATTTTCTTACCTTGTACAGAGTAATATTTTCATTTTAAAAGAAAACAAAATATATATATTACAGAGCAAAAAAGTTATTTTTTAATATATAGCAAAAGTATACTAGGAATTATACTTTCCGGCATTTTTAGTGAAACTTTTTTTTATTTCAATAAGTTATATATTATTTTGTTAAGACAGGAGCCCAAATCAAACAAAACCTCAATATAGAAGATAATCATCAAAACAAAAGTTTCAGTTTAAAAGTCTATATTTTTGAAATTTAATTTTATTACATTTTTGTTTTTGATTAAAATTTAAATTTTTTTTTCCTTTTGAACCTATTTATCCACCATAAGCAAAACAAACTTTCTACTCTAATATTTTCAGTTAGCTTATTCAGCAAAATTTAACTCCTCTTTAAGTTATACATGAGACACAAAGTTTTTCTTCAACTGGTGGTCAGTATTATTTTTTCTATGTTCCGTATTTTATTGAAATTTAAAGCATTCTTTTGTATTCTTCACATCATTTTATATCATAATTTCTCAAGACATTTTATTTGATATATATAGAGAGAAATTTATATCTAAAGAAAAAAATCTCTTTCATTTCTTTAACCTGAAACCTACTAATCAAACTTACATAAAACCAATGGGGAGGGAGGTATACTATTCGGCAATAACGCCCTAAACTGACAAAGTGGTGTGGAACTAAGTATATTATTATGAAAGCATTATTCATTAAAGGGTGGCTTTTATACAGTTATAACAAGTATGTTTATTGTTTATTTTCTTATAGTGCTTCCAAAACAAACAAAAATAATAACAAATAAATGTCATCATCTTGCTGCTCAACATGTTGATTATCACAAACCTGTAATGATCACCCATAAAAGAAAATAACACTTGGGAGTAATAATTCCAGGTAATTTTGTTTAGAACTTATTTATATGTAATAAACACATACAAATTTAGTGCTTTGAATAAGTAAGGCTAATCTTTAAAGAAAATCCTAAGCAACATTCAGACCATAATTAACCAATCATTAGAAATGGTCAGATCTTCGAGGAAGTTAACAGTTTATCTCAAAATCTACTTGATAAGATGTTATGTTGTAGCATTTTACTGTCAACGCCACCAACTTAATACAACTCTGAACTCAATAGATAATTCTACGGAAGTTATCTATAATTATCCCTGGTTGCTAAGTTATTATCAGCTGTTTGTATGTAATTAGGAAAGCTTTCTTTTGAAGAAAACATATCTAAGCCTTTTAAGAGTATGGTGTTTACTTTTGATTTTTGTTGTTTTTGTCAGTTCTATTTTGAAACTGAAATTAAAAAAATACAATTCTTTCATAAGTTGTGTTTAAAAAAACCACTGCACAGATTGTCACGGTAGATAACAATAAGAGTATTGAATATAGTTTGTCAGTGTGTCAATGATGAGATACTAACAGTGTTTTAAGTTCGTACTTTTTTAAATTGGATAATTGCATGCTACATGTTTCATGATAACATCATCACATTTTTAATTGCTAAATAAATTGACTGCATCACCACTTTTCGAACTACAAAACATCGATATTTTTTGTATATCAACAACTTTCTAAACATGCTGCTATAGACATGTTATTTTTTGTTGACACAACAAACTTGTCATGGTCTTATTATATAGTGTTGCTTAGTGGCACTCTTAGTGTTCGCTGATGTCTATTTCAAATGGTTTATTTATTTAACTGATATTTGCATTTCAATAAACTTAAGTGTTTTAGCCAATGTTTATAATACTAAGCTGTTGTTGCTGATTTTAATGCGTTTTACATATAATGTACATTACATGAGTTAACTGTGCTATACTAACTTTTTTTCTTGAGCTAGTTTTATTGTGAAAATCTTTTGGCTGGCTACGTTTTCTTATGATTTTTTATCTTTCAGTGGTTGAACACTGTATGGTTGAATGGATGGAATAAAAAATGGTGGTCAAAAGTAATGAGCAGTTGTACACAAAGGTATTATTCATTCAGATATTTTTGATAGAGCTCCATACCATGGCATTTGACTTTGTTGACGATTTGAACGTGCCTTCTATCTAAAAATGTCCATAATGTTCAACAATAACTTGACAAAAAAAATCTTTGACCCTTATGCCACATTTTCTATACCGGGTTTGTCACAAAAAAGTTTCTCTCTTTCAGATTAATCTTTTCTAAAAGTATTGGAAATTTTTGGAAAAAGTTTTTTGCATCATAAAGAGGAAAGTCAACTTACATTTTGATGTATCATACATTAAATTCTGATAAATATTCGAAAAGTTACTAAGAAAAAACTCTTTTTTTGATTTTAAAAAAATCGTCAATTGTCATATTTTTTATGCTCTTCCAATCATTGTTTTACATTTTACGAAAATTGTTTTTAAAACCATTACAATTATTGACGAAGTCGTAAATCTTTTTAAAAGAGTGTCATTTTGGAATTAATTGCTTAAATTTGATACCCTTTTTTTTAAAACTTTTTGAAATTATAAAAAAAGTTTTTTCTTTGTGACTTTTCAAATATTTATCAGAATTTAATGTATGCTACATCAAAATCTAAGTTGACCTTTCCTCTTTATGATGCACAATAATCTTTTCAAAAATTCCTAATACTTTTTGAAAAAATTCATCTGAAAGAGAGAAACGTTTTTGTGGCGCACCCGGTACAAAGATTAGAGAATATTTATTGACTCTATATTGAACCCTGAGATGAAATTATTATAATGATAATAAACAAATCTGTCTTTTAGGGTACTCGGGTGTGGGTGCCTGATCCTGACAATGTATGGATTGGTGCAGAACTTCTTGAAGACTTGAAAGATGACCAACTGGAATTGGGATTGGAAGATGGAAGGGTAAATTGAAAGTCATCAATTACCTTTCTTAGGAACTAATCTTACCATTAAACCTTTTGATAATTCTGATGGTTCAGCTCTATTTAAAGTGGGACACTTCTGTTTTTTAAATTCACGATATTCGTTGCTTTACACAATCTTTTTTACGAAAAAACAGCTCAAAAAGCCAAATGTTTACCACTAGTTAAAGTGCAGAAGATTATACATAATGTATATCATGAATTGCAAGCTTATTTTATTCTGATGTTGTTAAACTTGGGTTTTATGATGGTTTGATGGTTTGTTTTGACACAAAAAATTAATCCTTTTGAATGAACTTGCTTTTTTTTAGGAAGTGGTGTTGGATTTAAAAGTGACCAAATCACTACCACCACTTCGAAATCCTGACATTTTAGTTGGAAGCAATGATTTAACCACGCTCAGTTACCTTCACGAACCAGCAGGTACACATTTTCATAATATTTCAGAATGGTTTGTAGACAAAAGATGCAGGGAAAACAGGGAGCTACAAAATACTGCACTATAAATGTATATTATTATATAATATTGGCTTGGAAAAATGCTTCTTTGAGGAAACATGAAAATAGTTGATCTAAATTCATCTTCTAATTACTTTTAGTGCTTTACAATTTACAAGAAAGATTTCTAAACTCTCAGTGCATCTACACATACTGTGGTTTGTATTTTTTTTTTTACCTAGATTTTATTGTTGAAGTCTTGGTCTGATCCAAAAGATGTTTCCTATGTTTCTTTATTGATTGCAACTCTTTTATTCAATATAGAGCACCAATCAAAATTTTGAATAAATCTTTTTTTGCATCAGGGAACAGTTAAGAAAGTGCTGATTTAGTGTGAATTTCTCTTTATCATGGTATTTTTTTTTCTATTTTTTTAGGAATTGTTTTGGTGGCTTTAAACCCATATCAAAATGTTCCTTTATATGGTCAGGAAATTATTTCCGCTTACAGCGGTAAACAATCACATGAAATTGACCCCCATATCTATGCTGTTGCTGAAAATGCTTATCGTAATATGCTTAAGTATGCTAACGTGTTTATTATCAATGTATACTTTTTGGAGTTTCTGTTTAGTTTTCATATTTCAAATTCGATTGTTCTTGTTTTGCATGAAACTATATTATGGAATGTTTTTTTACAGTACTGGAATTTCAGCAGGAGCGACAAAATACACTAATTTTCACTTTTCATTTTTCAGTCTCAATCAGAACCAGTCAATCATTGTATCCGGTGAGAGTGGAGCTGGAAAAACAGTCTCCGCAAAATTTGCAATGAGATATTTTGCCAATGTTGGTGGCTCCATTTCAGAAAGCACCGTAGAAAAGAAAGTCCTTGCTTCAAACCCTATCATGGAGGCAATCGGAAACGCAAAGACTATTCGTAATGATAACAGCTCACGGTTTGGGAAATATATTCAAATAAATTTTGATGCTTCCAACAGTATTATTGGAGCAAATATGAGAACTTACTTATTGGAGAAATCTCGTGTTGTATTTCAAGCAGCAAATGAACGGAATTATCATATTTTTCATCAGTTGTGCGCTTGTCAAAATCACCCTGATTTGCAAGATTTACAGTTGGGTTAGTACCAGTTGGTTATCATTCTTTACTTGGTTTTACAAAGATTTTTAAGAACAAAATGAAGACGAATAAAAACTTCAGGAGTGACAATTATTTTGATTAATTGAAAACCTATTCAGTGGAGATTATTCTGTAACACAACAATTAGTAATAAGTATAACAACATATAATAAGTATAGTATACGAGGGCAAATTTTCCCTAAACATGCCCAGAGAACTAAATACTATTCTGTATTAAATGTTATGACTGAAAACCTTTTCCATTGACCGGCCTGCTGCACTTAAAAATAATATTTTTAACAATCATCAATTGGCTCATTACACGCATTTATTTATTCATTTCTGGACAAGTAAATAATTAAATTTAATTCTATACCCATTTATTCATTCATTCACAGGCGAATCATCAGAATTCTATTACACACAACAAGGCGAGAATCCAAACATCCCTGGGGTGGACGATGCTAAAAATTTCCAAGAGACATGTGAAGCACTCTCCATGCTCGGTATTTATAGTGAACAACAACGAATGATTTGGCGAATCCTGGCAGCCATCTTGCATCTCGGTAATGTCTCTATTGAGGTCACTTCCAAGAAGAATGATGAGTGTGGGATTCGTGTATGTTTCTTTCTTTCTTCCTTTCTTATGAGGTTTTAACCGAGAGAAGAGTTTCCAACGCTTCTTAAAATTCATGATATCCATTATGTAATCTTTTTACAGAAACAACCTAAAAGCTAGCTGTATGCCACTAGTTTTGAATTTCATGAAAAGAATACCGTATTTCCTCTATTTAGCGCCCCCTCTAATAAGCACCCGAACCTAAAATTAAAAAAGAGCCCCACCTCTGAAAGAAAGATGCCTGTCGGCCGTTCCATCTAGTCGATGATGATAGCGACGAAGATATTGAAATGTAGTATTTTATCCTTTATTATTAAAAGAAAATGTCTCAAAATCAAAAGTTTAGTTGTCAATTTCATGGGTTCTTTCTTTGATTTATCAGGCCTTTATAAAGTAGGAAATCAAAAATTTGAAAAGAGCGCCGCCCTCTAAAAAGCGCCGAACCTAAAATCTCGAAAATTAAAGATCGCCGCGGTGCTTTTTTGAGGAAATGCGGTAAATGAAATTTCTGTTGCACTTTATAATTTATATTTCCTTGTAGAATTAAACCTTATCTAAGCAATTAGAACTCAACTTTTGATCATTTGGGAGTTTTCATGGCTGGAGATCTTAAACTGTTTTTTTTTGTTTCATTTAAAGTGAAGCTATGCTGGCATTATTTAAATTTTGTTGTTTTTATAGCAAGAGGATGTTCATTTAATGATGGTAGCAACGTTGTTGGGCATCGATAAGAACCAGCTTAGAAAGTGGCTTTGCGCGCGGAAAATTGTGGCAACTGGGGATGTGTACGTCAAACCATTGACATTCGCTGAGGTATGTTTATTAAAACAATGTTGTTGTCATTGTTGGTAAAATGCTTTGAATAATTACGATAGTAGTGTACGCAACAGCTAGATTTGAGTTAAAAACCTCCTGTCTGTGGTAAAAGGTGTGAAGAATCCAGGTGGCCGCAGAAATTGAAGAAGATAACAAATGTTTGCACTGATTATCATACTCAATTTCTGCAATAACGAGATGTGATGGAGGACAATCAAAGTGTGGTCTTTCTCAATCGACTTCGGGTGGGTTTCAGTCATTTCAACGAGCATAAATTTAGGCATGGTTTTCGCGATACCTTAGACCCCTTTTGTGGTTGTCGAACAAACTCAGTTGAAAACACTCAGCACTTTTTTCTGCACTGCTCTATATATTCCCATGCGAGACAATCTCTGTTCGACAAACTTCAAGCCTTTGGCATTGTTTTTTACCCACTTAACCCTTCTTATTTTTGTCGGCTTCTATTATACGGTGATGAAAGCTTGACTTCAATTTTAAATAAACCAATTCTTCTTTCTGTCGTTAAATTTATTCATGAAACCGCGGAAGGTTCAGTGGTGCTCTATTTTAGTCTTCTACCTAACAACCACAATAGCGTCCTCCATCACATCTCGTTTACCTTTTTCCTTTCTACATAGTCTATTACCTCTGGCGATATAACTTAAGTTCCTAGTGGAGAGAGGGACTATATTTATGTTTAGTAGTGTTTTGAAGTATATGTTCGTAGTGTACCTGTGTTTTTGTTTCAATGAGAAAGAAAAAAAACAATATTAGAATAACGTTGTGTGCCTGCTAGTACGCATCAAATGTGAATGTTCATAAAGGCAATCGAACTTCCTAGATTTTGGGGCACAACGGCCACGAGTCGCTAGTCTGCCGTCCCCTTTCGATTTTTCTCGCTGCTTAACCCAACCTCGCTATAATATTTATTTAAGGCCCCATTCAAACGGCTGTTTTTTCCTGTGGGGGGAAACTTTCACTTTTCAATAACGATGGCTTGTGTTGATTAGGGTGGTGCATTTCGATAGTTAAAACGTACAATAAAGCCCCAATTACACCACCAAGAAATTGACCAACAATCGGAATCCAAAACCAGTAGTCAGCCGCCCTAAAAAAATAATACAATTTGTTTGTTGTTGAGTTTTGTGGAGCTGCCAATTTGAGACCACTCAAGTTTTTCGTAGTAAAGTCTCTTAAACGAGTAAGGAGAACGAAGCATCGAGATAAAAACTTGTCTCTTTTGTTCAAGTAATTCTTAGAGGCTTTTGTACTAAAGAACGACGCGGTCTCGAATTGTTCGAGTTGGTTTCATTCATTCATCAAAATTTCGAAAATGAAAGACCAGTAAAAAAGATGGATGGCGATAATTTCAATATTGATTCAAGGTTTGTGCCATTACTTCTCGAAACAAACTTGATAAAATTCGCAAACTCGAAAATCGAAAAAGATCTAGATCGAAATGGCAGCAATTTGCCATTTGATAAACGACGGCTAAACCAAGTAAAGGCGAGCTTTAGCCTTTTCCAATATGGTATGGAACTTGGTTTGACGTCCAAACAACGTTGTTTCAACGTCAGAACGGTATTTGGACGTTGAAACAATGTTGAAATAACGTTGTTCGTCGGCTGGGTTAACACTACACCAGATTTAATTGGTCTTTTAAACTAAAACATACGTCTGAAATGTTCATCTGTATCTCATAGTTGATACTCTCATATCTCGATTTTACCAAGCGACGGAAAAAAAACAAAAAATGGAAGAATTTTAATAAACTTACATAAAAGGTTCGCTTCCCCATCCTGCAATGGCCGTGAAAACTCTCGGAATTAAATCACGTGCCGGGTTAATTCCGTAACCACAATTTATTCCGAAACTGATTCCGATCACGAAGACGGTTAATCCGATAATCAAAGGAAGGGTTCCACCATTAGGTGGCGAGTTCCGCTTATCGGTCAAAGCGCAAACTGTTCCAACCAATAACATTGTGCCAACAACCTGCATTATGCAAAAAGATAAAATGCTTGCTTGGAGACCAATAAAAATGGCTGAAAGAGCTTAGAAATATGCTCATCGTCTAGCTTCATCAACATCCCAGCAGCAGGAATGGAACGTTGTCTTAACCTCCAAACAACGTTGTTCTAACGTCAGAGCGTTCTTTGGACGTTTGAAAGAACGTCATGTGTCTGTTTGGGGCATAAAAAGCTACATACCTTATCGGACAAAAAATGTCGTACTAATTTTTCGTCGGACTAAATTATTCGTCGGACATAATTTTCGCTACTCACAAATATTTTCGTCACTTTTAGCCTAAAAAAACTTTTTTTTGACTTTTTTTTCATCGGACTAAATTGTTCGTCGGACAAACTTTTCGTCACCACCAATAAATTTAGTCACTTTTGTCCGACATTTTTTTGTCCGATAAGGTATATCAAATTCTATTACCACGTTATAAACTTCAAAAGGAATATCTTGTTCTTTAATTTTACTAAAACACGAGACTGTTTTCAAAAGAAATGTTCTCAATAGACTCTCCTCAGAAGACTTACAATACTCTTAACATAACATGTTCTTAACTGTTTGGCTTTAGTTTTGTTGAATTAAAATTTCTTCTAAATGAACAACTCCCCTTGGATATCCTTTGTCTTCAAATTCTTACCCCCTGGATAGCCTAGGGTATTAAATATTCCTGGATATTCTATATATCCTCAACAGAGGGGGGGGAAGCCCAATAGTTCATAACATGTCCTTAGCTTTTGCCTTTTGTTCTTATAAATAAAGTTATTCATTTAAAGAACAGTTCTTAATATTACCTAATAAATGACGGTCAAACAACGAATTAATTGAAAAATTATGCTTTTCCAGAAAAAGAGGATATGTCCAGCTCCCTGGATATCTTTGGTCTTCAAATTCTAGACATTGAAAATTTCAAATCCTCAACAGTCAGTGTATACGGATTATTTTCTCGAAAAGTCCATCGAGAGAGAGAACAAAAAACAAAAGCTGCATGTTGATACCTGGTCACCAAAAGCAGTTCCATGTGAGATCGCACCATTTGGATATGTGGAAAAAATCCCGGCTGTTTTTAAAGTCAAGTCACTCTCCAACGCAAATATTTGATCTAAAAGGAACGAAGGGGGAAACGGGCTAGAGGTTAAGAGGTCGCAAGTCACTCATTGGGTTGTACAGAATAGCAGAAAATAACCAATTACGCAGTATGAAAAAAAAATTTATCCAATGCTCAATGCTTTTGAAAGTTGTCTGTTGGTAGCAATAGCTGACCTTGTTTACATCAACCTTGAAAGAATAAGCATCTTATGCCCACAACATTGAAGACTCCGCACTGATCAATCGGATCGTGCGATATTTTCTTTACAAAGTGAAATAACTTAGACCACTATTGGGAGTGTCATTATGTCAATACGTCATTACATCATTACGGTTCTCTCGAGACAATGTACTTTCTTTGTTATTTGGATTCATATTCTAAGAAGACCTAAGGCTTGAAATGGTTTGAAAAATAACGCATCCAGCCTGCAACCTAAATTTTGATGTTCACATTAAGAAAAACATATTTTAGGCTGCTCTCACCCTCTAACGAAGCGTGCTTCTTATAGATCCATCGAGACTAGAAAAACATGTACCTTTATAGATGGCAAAACAACGAAAGACCCAAGTAACTGGGTCTGGAACGTCGTTTTAAGGTCCAAATAACGTTGTTTCAACATCAGAACGTTAAAACAACGTCCCGTGCTTGCTGGAACCGGCTTACCTTTATAGATGGCAAAACAAAGAGCAGAGGCGATGAAGGACCCAAGGAACTGGCCCATCCAATAAACAGGTAACCGTTTCCATGGTAATCTACCACAAACACACATGGCTAACGTCACCGCAGGATTAATGTGTCCACCTGGAATTAAATACATTATTTTGTTTTATAGGAATAATTTTATAATAACATCAAGCCTCAGATTTAGTGGTAAATGTTACCAAAAACTTTGAAAGACATTTAAGCATGGACGGGAACTTTCCTATTGATGGTTTCGACCAAAAGGGAAGCATTTTGAGGTATATATTGAAGGGTGGGGTGGGTGAGAACTTGAGTAATGTGAATCAAAGTTAAGAACATCAGAGCCTCGGCCAAAATTTACTGGTTCTTATAAAAAAAGAGCTGAAACAGAATAGTCATTGGATGATTTGATTGGTTAAAACTTAAAGAGGTTGTCTCAAAGTTTTCCGTAGCAAAGTCTTTTAACCGAGTTTGAAGAACGAAGCATCAAGAAAAAAATTTGTCTCTTTTATTCAAGCGATTTATAGAGACTTTTGTACTAAAGAAATACGCGGTGTAAAATTGGAAGATGAATTATATAATATGTTTACTCTTCTACAGTACCGGCGTCCACAAAACATTTATGCATCATAGAAGCATAACGATTATCTCCATAAAGCAAATCAAATTACCTCCCTAATATAGCACTTTGATATTAAGCTAATTTAATTTTATATAGGAGGAGTTACATCGAGTTAGGGTGATATGTTTATTCATTTAAAAGAGTACCAGCTACAACTCACAGAAGCCTGGTACTGCTGGTAATTAGATTTCCTTAGTTATCTTACTTGAAACCATAGTAAAGATTTAAAAACACATAACCCATACCTTTCGGGCTGTGACCATTATGAAGCTACAGGCATGACATGTTATCTCCCTATTGTAACTTACCAGAGACGCCAGCAGACCAATAAACACCAAGTGCACATCCAATACCCCACCCAAAATTAACGGCCAGAAAAGATCCAAGAACACCTCCACCAAGAACAAAAGCTGCGACGCTTCCAATTCCGAACATCTGAAATAACAAAATGGTCATACTTAAGCCTCGACCTCGGCCCCGGGGGTCACGTATGTTTTACGACGCAAAAGGGCCCTCAAGGGTGGGTTAACTACTTACAGTTATTACAGTACTATGGTAATTTTACTGACCCATTGTGTTTCGGGTATAGCTTCTCTAAAAAATTCATATTTAAGGCATATTTAAGGCATTTAAGACGTATTTAAGGCATATTAAACTAAATGCTATATATGTTATTTTTCTATACAGTTGTGCTAAATATAATTCAAGCACTGATGCTAATATCCAGGTCAGGAGTTTTCTCATTTTTCAGAAAAACTAAACACTGATTGGACCAAACCTAATAAAAGATTCTTCGTTTCCAAGTTACCGGGTAAAAAAAAAACTCATGCGGGAGTATGGAGAAAATTTTTTTTTAATGGTTTTCTAGGACGTGATGGTTGTGTTTCAGTTCAAAAACGAAAATTCTTTTTGTTAAGATGTTCGGTTGTTCGTTTTTTCAGAAACTCTCATACCCATTCTAAAGTTCATTATTTTTTTGCGGCCGGTTGATCAAAAAATAATTTTAGGGGTTTGCTTTGAATAGATTTGTTTAGAGTAACACAGGTTATGTTTATCTTAAATGCCCCTCTATAAATGTGATCCGTAGCTTTTATACCGGACGATCCAAATTATCTCGTAAGTAGGTCTATGTTTAAGGTTAGGGGATTACAAGAAGATTGTTTCTCTTTAGGTGATATATTTCATTGAAGGTGGATTTTTCAATAAATTTCAATAATTCTTACCATTAGGATAAAGGTGCCCATCAGTTCAGCCCAAAACAACCGAACATGTTCATTCGTTCGTCCGCCATAGCGAATGATCAAAACGTTATCCATTCTTCTATTTTATTCTAAATATAAATTTCGCCCCGATTTTCCCGATTTCCGTGAAAGTTTCTCTGATTTTTGAAAATCGGGATAGACCTTTTCATAAATTACGTCAAGAGCAACGACTGCCTCGTTTTGAATTGAGCGCTGTGGTAACTGAATCCCAAGTGAGCTTATCCAAAAATTGAATCCATTGATAGATGTGTCATTTTGAGTCTCGTGAGACATAATCACCTTGGTGATTGTATAAAAAGGAGGCAGTCGTTGTTTGTGACGTAATTTATGAAAAGGTATATTGCGTGAATTTCAGGAAAAAATTGCGTGAATCGCGGTGTGACTGGTAGGTTATCAAAGTTTATACAGCCTGGAATGTAGAACTTTGGAAAACATTTGTGTCGCTGGGAAAGCTCAAATGTGAATTTCATGACATTTCTGTATTGTGCTTTTTTTGCATTATCTCATCAACTCATCAAGCATTCATTGTATTCATGTAAGAGCGTTGCTGCGAGAATAGATATTCTTGATTTCATTAATGCATATCAATTTGCAAAAAATAGAGAAGCCTCTTTAATTAAATAGCTAATTACATCTGATAATCTCATCATCTTTTAATTAGCTCTTTATAATTTACATGACACACACACACACACACACACACACACACACAAAGCACTGCGATGAAATTATTCGATACTCGTTCAAATGGGTATTCGTAATCTTTAATACGGAAACACCCTAAACAACCGGGTTTTTTTCATTAGTTTTTGTATTTCTAACGATAAAGCTAGTAATCTCCAAGCAGATCCTGCGCTACACAGGGTTTCGCTAAGAGGACCTGCGGGGGTTGGGCACATTCGTTTTTGATTTTCATCCGTTCCGACGGATGAATATTAAATTAGATTCCTGTACGAAACCCACTTACCGAAAGGTAAAAATCG
>JAUJPO010046030.1:0-16556 GCA_032270745.1 Tiaropsis multicirrata
TGAATTCAAAGTCATTAAGCAATAATTGTCCCCTAATTTTGCACTGTTTCACTTTTTTTGATGTCATCAGCTGCCTGGCTACATGTTTTTCTGATACTAATGATTTTTGGGTGGTGAAAGAATTAACTCTCTGTCCTATACTCCGACTATAAATTTTTTTTTGAAAATGTTCTAAAATTATAAAATAAACAACAAACATGACACAACACGACGTGTTGTTATAACAGGAGAAGTATCGTTCGACCACAGATAACGTGGGTCACCGTGTACTCATGGTTATGTAATGTCAGTGGTCGTTTTAACCAAGAAGAAAAATGAGAACATGTTCTCAGGTAACAAACGTGTTAAAGGCTACTTTACATTATCTCATGGAAAGACGTAATTTAATCAAGTGCCCCATTAACACTCTTGTTTTTTTTTACTGCCGTGCTAAACAAACAATGGTAGCTGTTAAAGCAAACAAACAAACAAAGTACTTTTGGTTTTCCTCCAACCCAAAGTTAGTTATGATGATGCCCCCAAAATATTGTGAATAAAGTTAGCCTTGAAATTATATCATATTAAAGGTTTTCTATTACCACCAGAACGTTTTCAATATGATGGTAATGTATGGTAGTATATTAAGGGCTCAGTATACACCTTGTTTTCCGAATTTCAGACCTACTAAATGTCAATTTCTGCTTTATAGAGCCCATATAAATGTAGTATGTTATATACATTTTCTGTTAGACTAAATTTTTTTTGCATCCTAAAATCAAAGAATCGCAAAGAAAAAATTGATAAAGAAGAAAATGAAGGGTCTAAAGAAGAAGTGTATTTCACCTTTCTCCTTACTCACAGCTTCCCGTCTTAAAAACTTCAAAAAGGTGTTTTTTGGCACTTTTCCAGCGAAATTTTTCATGAAAAAACAATCATAACTTTATGAGTAAATTGTAATTAAAATTTCAAATACTCATGAAGGAATTCATGAAAAAAAAATCTGTAAATGCGCAGATTTTTGCTAAAATTTTCAAAGAATATTCAGTTAAAATTTGGTTTTCAAACTCGAAAATCGATTTAAAGTCGAGTGTGTACAAAGTAGCATTTATGCTAATAAAGCTCGACTCGGTCTATATTACCATTACAATAATAATACTAATATCTAAGCACATTCTGACAGCAGCTCTTCATCACTGCTTATCAGGCTCTGCGTACTTTTACAATTGGAATTTCTAGATGTTCTTTTGATGTTTCATCGGACAGTTCAAGTGTAACAATCCTGCAACAGGCACGAAACGTGGTTTTTAACATCAAAATAACCCCCTTTGAAATGTCTCATTAAACACACATGTAAGTCGGAACTAAAAAAACCCTTACATGACATTGGGCTGTAACCAACATCAGTTGATGGTGTCTGAGTGGTCGTGGTTTTGGTTGAGGGTGGTGGTGGTTGGGTGGTTGTTGTTGTTGTGGGCGGTAGTGGCTGGGTTGTTGTTGTGGTTGTTGTTGTTGTTGTTGTAGGCGGTGGAGCCGTTTGTGTGGTTGTGGTTGTTATTGGAGGTGGTGGCGCGGTTGTTGTGGTGGTCTTTGGACAATCAACAGTTCCTAATAAAATAATATTTTATTCATTGAATCCATTTATTTATGTTTTCTTCATACCAAGGAGGTATCACCTACCTCGTTTGCTTGCAGACACGGAGCGTTGTTTAAATTAACACAACAACCAGAGTTTCAAGCACCTTTTTAGCCGAACCGTTGCCGTTGGTAAATTTATGAATGTAAGATTTGATGGTATATAACAACCTACCATGAAGATATTTTGAGCATCCGTTACATTCTAAATTAAAGAAATTAGAGCCAGGGCATTTGAAACATTCTTCAACTCTACCGGCCCAACAATTCATGAAGTAATGTGGAGATTGAGGATGTGCAACGTAGCCATCTCCCTTCTTACAGAAGAAGTCCAATGTAGGATGTTGACCTATGAGCAAAGAAGATGAATGAAAGATTACAAATAATATTTGTAAATCTTGCTTGGGTCAAACTCTTAAATGCATTTTTTATATGAGATTGCAATAAGTTATATCAACCCTATGAAATCGAAAGCTTTAACATTTAGAAAATTTAAAATTCAAATGAAAGTAGTATGAGATAGATATAGACAGGTTTTGGTACTATTAAAAAGCTCTTTCCGTACTCTTCCTAAAAGCGCTCGATTTATATATGCCTTAAAATGAAATGGTCTCGAGCTATATTCTAAAGACTGTGGCCCGGTATAACTACCTTTTCAAGGCGCCAAATGGCGTCCTTCGAACTCTAAGGGTTAAATGGCACTTTTTTATTCACCAACCATGAATATATAGTTACATTTTAATTTCTTTGGTTTGACAGTGGTGGTGGGTATTGGGGCGGCCACTGTTGTGGGGGTGGTTGGAGCGGCCGTTGAGGTCGTGGGGGTGGTTGGAGCGGCCGTTGAGGTCGTGGTGGTCGTTGTCGTTGTGGTAGTTGTCGTTGTAGGTTCAACTAAAATGTAATAAAAACGTGAAAATCATTTTTAGTTTATTTTAATCCTATTTATTTCAAAAGTTTAAATTCAAAAACCCCTAATAGATAAGCTAGGAAGATATGAAAAAATCAAACAAACTCACCTGTCTTGAATTGTACTTTGTCAGTTGGCTCACTAATTCTACCATCTTTAGTCACACCACGTAACACGACATTATAATTGGTTCCCGGGGCTAGTCCATCCAATGGGATCATGTTGTCTTCAGCTTGGACTTCTTTGACAGATGTCTCGCCTGTGTCTTCATTTGTAATGACGGCTTGCACTCTGTATAACGAGCCATCTGTTTCGTAAGAGACTTTGGCTGTGGTTTCCGTGACGTCATTAGTAGCCACCTTTTCAGGTTGAGATGCTATTGAAAAATGAAATAATTTATAAAGTTTTCCCGTAGTAAAGGCTCTTAAACGAGTTTAGAGAATGAAGCATCCCGACAAAAATAAAACACACGTTATCAGCAGGCGCACAACGTTGCTCAAACATTGTTTCAACGTCCAAATAATTTTCTGCCGTTAAAACAACGTTGTTTGGACGTTAAAACAACGTTCTGTCTTTGAATGGTTCTTACCATTAGGTAAAGTTTTGAATGTCTCCTCTTCAGAAGGCTGCCCAGCAACACCTTCCCTTAGTCCTGCTACAGTCAACGTGTAATTGGTATCTGGACTTAATCCCATAAAAGAAGCTGTAGTCACATTTCCAGGGACACGTTTTGTGGTTGTTTTACCAGCGCTGTCAGTCAAAGTAACTTCATATTCGTCAACTGGATCACTGTTAGCAGGCCATTTGATTCTTGCGAATGTATCTGATGTCATATCGACTGTTGGTTTTCCTGGTGGTTTTGCACCGGCTGAAAATGAAAATGAATAGTTGGATGATTACACAAAGTTGTGGCGAAATTTCATTTAACAGTTGACAGGAATGTGAACAGTTCGACTTTGAGTACAGATGGATTAAGTAAGTCTCATTTAAAGCACTGGCAAGATCACCTTCATTTTGTCTGCCTAATCAACTCGCCCGGTTACTTAGGCAAAAAAGGGTGTGGGGATGTGCCGCTGGTCAGGGTACCTTTTTTCACCTAGAGTCCCATTCAGGGTCCCTATTTTAGCTATCTAGAGTCCCATTCAGGATCGCAAAGATAACGAAAATACAAAGGTCTGTCCTTCATAGGGTGCCTTTTTGGGAAAAAGTAGAACATTTTAAGAAAATTTTGGGAAAAAGTAGAACATTTTGAGAACAATTTTGGCACTTCAGTCCCATTCAGGGTCCCTATTTCTCAAATTTTGAGTCCCACGTAGTAGGGTCCATTTTTCGAACTCTAGCGGTACACCCCCGTCGGCCGGCAAGGGTAGTATCCCCCAGGGTCAACTTGTTAATTCAAATAAAAATATGATTCAAGAAGCCTCCAATATTGACTTTATTTGGATTACTAACCTGTTGTAAACGGTTCAGATGTCGTGTATTCGCTTGTCCGATTGTCTCCATTTATTGATTTTGCGCGGACGAAATATTCTGTACCAGATGTTAATCCTGGGATTGAAATCTCTCCTGAGGGCTCTTGTGCAGGAACATCGATAGTTGCTACTTTCGTTCCATCTCTGGTGGTGACGACAGCTCTTATTGTTTTGATGGTGGCATTATTGGTTGGGATGTCGTAGGTTAAGGTAGCACTCTCTGGTGTTGTTTCTTTGGATTTGATGTTCTTTGGTTCAGGAACTATTTGGAGGAAATGAAAAAACGAAACGGTATAATTATAATGAATGCATTTGGGCAAAATGTGTGTCCATGCAGAGGTAACATCTAAATTGGCTCAAACCAGCCCTTGTCTATTAAACTTCTGTCCGCGGGTCGAAATAGTAAAATATTTAAGGTAACTTATGATAAGAAAAAGCTTGTATCCTTCGACCCCCCTCCCTACATAATCCTTTTTCTGGATCAGTGTGTAATATTTTGACGAAAGACTGTATGATCAAAATATGAAGAATTATCAAACTTACCAGTAGGTAATGTTACGAACGGATCTGAGGAAGGCGAATCTGAGCTTTTGAAACCATCCTTTACAGCTTTGACGGTGACAGTATAATTAGTGTCTGGCAATAGTTGACCAATAGTTGTTTCGGTAGATCCACCATCAACGTTGGGGACAATTCGAGCAACATTTCCATCAGCAAATTTGATTGTTATTTCGTAACTGTCTACTGGTTCTTTACTGGCTGGCCAAGTAACTTTTGCAGACATGTCCAGAACATCACTGACGCTTGGTTTTCCAATAGGTGCTGGACCAGCTGAAATGAGTTATGAAAAAATTAAAAGTTGAAAGATTTCACTATATCTTTGCTAAATGATGAAAGACTGGCATGCAATCTTCTCCCAAATCAATATTTAAATACTAATGGATTTAGAAATCTATATGTCACTGCTGGTGACCTTTGTAGGTGATCTATAGATTTTGTGGTTTTCAAAAGTCTCAAAAAGGCTGTTTGTAACAGGTAACAGGCAGAAAGAGAAGGTCAGACATTTTCCTACTCTCTGGGATGATCATGATGTTGCAGGCAGTCAGTTTCCACATAAGATAATAGGATAATTAGTGCACTGTCCTCCATCGGTTATAGTCTCTGTAGGCCTTTAAAGCTTCCCAAAGCTAGCCTGGTCCTTTGAAGAAAAAGGATGATCAATTTTAATTTGATTCTTAGATTTAATTCCTAATCCTATTATCACTTACCGGTTTTAACTGTTGACGTTACTGGCTCTGACTTTCGACCATCTTTGGCAACTGTTTGTAAAGTCGCCTCGTATTCTGTTCCTGTGATTGCCCCGAACAAAGGAATAGGGTCGCCTGCTTTGATACTGCCTGTTCGAAGGGTCTCACCTGAAAATATAAAAAAATAAAACGCTAAAACAACATTGAAAATACCACATTGGTCATTTTTGCTTGGAAGGGGGAGGAAACTTTGGCCGAATTTAATTTCTAGTTTAAAAATTGTAAATTTTGTTGGCCTTTCTGGGTAACAATTTTCTACACTGCAAAAGATCTTCAAAACTAAATTACTGAATAAACATTGAAGTCAAATCGGATCATTACCTGTCTCTTTGTTGACCACTGTGTAAGAGACTGTTTCAGGTTCGGTATTGCTGGCAGGTATGGTGTAATTGACATAAGTAACAGGATCTGTCTTGCCGGTCACTCCTGCCACATTTTCTGGTGCTGGTACTACAATTTGAAAAGATGGAACATTTAAAATTTAATTTTCCAATTCAAATAAAGACATCGGAAGGGAGAAAGAGATAAGTAAAGGCCCCCCCCCCCCTGGATATCCCTGCTGAATTCTTTGAACCTGTCTGGGATATCCTTAATGAATGGTCTTCAATTTCTTACCCTCTGAGATAACGAAAATCTCAAAAACCCTTGATATCCTATATTCATAGAATTGAGGGCAAAATATTTTCTGGGTAAGTCCAGGGGGATACATAAAGTACTCATTTGAAGAAGATTGGTGTTTTTATTCACATTCCTTATATGGAAGCAACCAATCACCGTCAAAATCTCCTTCTGTATCTTCTCTGAAAGCCCATATTAGTGAGTTTACGCACTATTACGGATATTTAAGACCTTAGACGGTATAGGTCGGCCTGTACATAAATATTTGTTTACAAGTTTTGTCGAGACAAATTTTGTACAGGACGATCTATACCATCTAAGGTCCTAAACATTTTTTTTTACAATTTATTTATTTTAAAAAGGAACAAACCCTTTGAAAGCGTAGTGAAATCTTGTGTTGGTGAGTTTGTGCCACGAACGCCATCTTTAATTGCTGTAACTTTGACGGTGTACGGTGATTCTGGATCCAGCCCATCAAGGGGTGCTGTAGTTTCACTTCCAGGAACTCGTTTGGTGGTTGTTTTACCAGCACTATCAGTCACTGTAACTTCGTATTCATCGACTGGATCCGGGTTTGCTGGCCAACTAACTTGAGCTGTTGTATCGGTGATTTGATCGACTGTTGGCTGTCCGACCGGTTTTGGTCCAGCTGTTAAAGATACAGAAAATAATCATACTAGACTCTAGATGGAATTGGAAATAGATGGTAAAATATGTTTGCCACGATAAATTATCTTGCTTTAAAAGTCTTGAAAACCAATAGGGATTTGACCATCTGAAAGGAATTATGAAAAAATTTAAAATTTAAATAAATATTTGCATTCAATTTTACTCAAATGGTCAAAATGATAAAGTACTGGCATGCAATGTTCTTAGATCATTGAGGACTGAATTCTTTATAAAACATTTCTATATTACTCACCAGTGACAAAATCCTTCTCTGTAGTTTCACTTGTTCGATTATCTGGTGAACGGCTGGTCATTTTGACTGTGTATTGAGTGCCAGATTCTAATCCAGGGATACTGAAAGTTCCATTAGGTTGAGAAGCTGGGAATGTGAAGGTTTTGACTTCTTTTGATTCTCTGTTAATGAGAGTGACTTCGATGTCTTTGACGGGACTTGAATTATCAAGATCGTAAGAGATGTCAGTACTCTCTGGTTGGAGGTTTGATGTCTCAGCACTCTGTGGAGGAGGTACTATAAAGGTCAAAGGTAGATTGTCAATAATGAAATTCTAAAATTCAGATAATTTGTTCATTCTAATATTTATGCGTGTTAACACTCCAAATATCACCGATACGATAGGACTCCACTGGAAAGAAAGTTCCAAAAAATCGTTTCCGTTCGAAATTCATCCTGCTATAGCTTTTATCATACCTTTTGCAAGAGTTTTGAAGGGCTGGCTTGGTCCATCTGTACTTGTTTTGCCACCTCTAACAGCGTTTACCTTAACCTGATAGCCAGTATCTGGTGTTAAGTTCTCTAGGTTCGTTTCTGTTTCACTACCTGAAAGACGAAAACTAGAATAGCAATCAAGAACTTTTAGATATTCTTTTGATTGCTTACATGGGATCAATGGCCAGCCAGGTCGGCTATCTATGAACTGATTCCAACATGGAAGGATCAGGGTATTGAACCTGGAACCCCCTTAGTACGCGAGGCTAATGCTTTCTCTAATTAATATTAAAACTTCTTTCCGTTTTCTTCTAATTTATTTGAATTCTGTTTTAAATTATTTTCTTTTTGTAGTAGGAGCAGCTTGTTGAATAATTCAAACTCTTCTGGGCAGGATAAAGAATCATGTTGAGTAATTAGCAATTACTATCAGAATGTAACCCTCGAGCATGCACACGACGTTATTTTAAAATCGTTGTTTGGACGTTAAAACAACGTTTCGTGTGACTTACCTGATACTCTGGTGACAGTTTCTTTGCCAGAAGGATCAGTGACGGTTACAATGTATTCTTCAGGTGTATCACCTGGTGGTGCACTCCAACTGACCTTAGTTGTTGTCTCACCGAAGTCAGATGGCCGAACCGGATGGATTGGTTTAGTACCAGCTGAAAACAAAGAATAAAAGTTTATGAGAACTCGTTAATTTTATGTCAAACAGAGAAGTCAATTTAGATATCTAATTCATTTACTTTATCCAACGCTTAGATGGGAGCCAGTCTACATCAAATCTTAAACTGATTCGGAAGTAGACAGGTGTCATAGGCTATCTCTGTTGTCTATCGTTTTTATGTGTGAGTGGTTGGTTAAATTTCTCAACCGTCATTTTGGTGGATAATTCAAACTGTGTAATGTTACCATACTGTATACTATTCTTTTCTCGTGGGAGCTTTGTGACATAGGGACAAGTTAGTATATGGGTCCAGACTAGCCGACACTGTATTTTTCGACGGGGGTCACGACTGAGACAGGGTTGTCAAAATGAAAAAAACCATGTTTAAATTTAAAAAAATAAAGACACAAAACTAACCAGTCGTAAATGTAACTGGAGATGAAAATTCACTTTCCCGTCCGTCAGGTGTTAAACTCTTAGCTCGAACCGAATATGTCGTTCCAGAAACCAAACCAGTGAACGGTACTGACATATTTATTGGACGGTTGGATACAGGCTCTACAAGGTTACTATCTGTATTGGTCACTTCAACTACCACACGATCAGTTTTGACTGGACTGCTTGGTATTGTGTAAGTAACATCAGCTGTGCTCGATTCGATATTTTCACCTTTGACATTCTCAGGTATTGGAACTAGAAAAGAAAATATTTTTCTTGATAATTAAAAACCACTTTCCCTGTTTTAAACAAAGGTACAAATAGAACGAATTTATTTGACTCTATTGACTAAACGTGAATGATTTGATTGGTTATTTGATAGAAGGAAGGTATAAATGAGATATGCTCCACTTTGTAACAAAACGAAGCACATCACAAGTGCTGCTCTGGTTTGTAATGCATCTTTTTTTTTAAAGGAGCCATGAAATTTGGGATGAGTATCGACTGTTCTTATTTTTTTTCCAAATTTAGGTTAAAATTGTTCTTAAAAAAAGCTCTATTGTTTTTTCTATAGTTTAAAAAAAGACATGTACTGCCTCAGTACTGTTCTTAAATTGTTCTTAAAAAATAAAAAAGGTATTAGGTCAAAATGAATTAGGTGTTATTGTCATATGAATCAATGGCAGGACTGGGAATATACTGTACCTGGGTTCATAAGACAAAAGCAAAGGGTTGAGAATACTAAAAGTTAAGACGAATGAGAAAAAAAGGACTCACCGACTCCTGGTGCTGTTTTAAAGACTCCTTCACTGGGTGGCCCTTTAGCGCCATTAAGTGGGTTCTTTACTACAGCAGTATAATTGTAATCAGTATTCGGTATTAATCCATCAAATTCTACTGACGATGCACCTTTAGCTTTGACTGTTTTGGTGACACACTTGGTCGTGTCTTCGGGACAGGCAGTAACTTCAAATTGTGCACTATCTTCAATGACTGTACCAGTTAGACCTTGGATGGAATCGAATGTCATGGTAGCCTTTGTACCACTTGTTTCTGTAGGATCTACTTTGATATTATTGACTGGTGGACCTGTTGGTATAAAGAAGAAATAGGTTTAATATTTGCAGCATTTATTCAATTATTTTCAAGAACCGTAAGGAAATAAATACGGAGGTGAAACTAATACTAGTAAGACGATTGAGGGAAAGAGCGATAATCGAGCAGAAGAGCAATACCACAATGCAATACCACAATGCAATACCACAATGCAATTCTATTAAGATTCGCATGAAAAACCTAATTATGTTTAAAATATCTTGTTGAAAGCAGAGGTGGATACAGAAGGTACTAAAAACTTTTGACGGAGAGTGTTGACTTCCATATAAGGAATACGAGCATAAGCAACACTCTCCATCAACATTTCTGAGAAACTTCCGTATCCGCTAATGGCAAGTAAGCATAAAAATAAAAAAATCTTTAAAATCTTAACACAAACCTTTAGTTAAGACATCCTGTTTCAAGGCCACCGTTTTCCCAGAACCATCAGAGCCAGAGATTTCAACAGTATAGTCGGTCAACGGTGAAAGGTTTTCAAATTTCCTGGAAGTGTCTGTCATGTTAAATTCTTCACCATTGACAAGACGGTTGAAAGGATTTTTCTGGTCTAAAGTTGCAGTCAGATTAGCTGGAGTTGAATCGAATGTGAAGGTAGTGTCGATACTGTTGGTGGTGACTTCACCGATGTCCAGTGTACCTGATGGTAGTAAAGACAGAGGCGGATATAGAAGGTACTCAAATTTTTTGACAGAGAGTGTTTGACTTTCAAATGAGGAATATGAGCTCTCTCCGTCAAAGATTTTAAGAACCTTATGCATCCGCTACTGGAAGATATTCATACAGTAATGTTAGATTGATACTCCAGACATTTTAGCCTAGGGGGAGAACTCAAGTTAGGTAACCTATCAGTCGTGACGCCGTTAAGAGTAAGGTGTTTCAAGGCTCTGAAAAATGCCAGGTGTACTGTAAGGTTAGGAAATTTGAGAACATTTTGAAATTCTTCTCCAAAACTGGGAGAAAATGGTCGAACCAAATTCTTGCCGGAATATACGGTAGTTTTGAGATCAGGTAGAGATCGTTATTTCTTTGAATATCACAAAGGAAGCTTTAAACTAACCTGATTTTTGTGCAGTAACTATGATTGTCCATAGCGACAGCAAAACGGCTATCCTTTGTAGCATCTCTGGGTTGATTGCTTGTTTACCTGAAATGAAAATAAACAAATCAATTGAAAAAATTGATCAATTTATAAAATATATAAAGAAAATGGACACCAAGGGTGGCAGTACTACAGATATCGTCAATAAACAACACTCTAAGATTCCAAATCTATTCGACCAGAAATACATAACACCCTCCTGTTGTTAAAGTAAGTTTGGCTGAACCCCTCTGTAGATCGCCGAGACAATAGTTTTGCCACCCCAAAGGGTACGGGTGTTTCCGTATAAAAGATTTTCAATTAATTAAAAAGCTGCATTATGCAACGCACGTGCAAGTGTTTTCAAACAATAGCCAACAAACTGCTACTTAAAATCACATCAAAAGGATATTGTTGGTAATAATTAATCTCGTGTCTGTAATTAATCAACGGGTCATTAGCTTACTCGTTAACGAGAAAATGACAAATATTGAGTGTATTTAAAAAGTATGACAAATGGTTTCATTCGAGCTGGGAAAAAATTCTTTTGAGAGATTGTTAATTTTTCCAAAAAACATCATGCTACAAAAGCTTATTTCTGAGAAATTATTTTTGAACAGTATTTAAGTCAAAAAATCGTTTGTTACGAGTTATCAACTACTATCAAAAAGAAGTTTTAATGGAGAGCCAGTACAATAAACACCCTCATGTGACCTATTGAGAACCGCCCCACTGGCCACCTTAGTAGAAAAATCGCTCAAAAGAGACCTACTTTTTCATCCCAGAGGAAAACCACTCCCCAGTTGTAAACAGAAAGAGCCACCTTACTGCAAATGTGATGAAAGAACAATAGTAGATTTTTACGATCCTACCCAGCGGGTTTGAAAAGTTTGTCTTTCGCCCAATTGTGTTTTTGATACCCACTGGGGCGAAGAGACAGGGGTGTTAAAGCATTAAAAAGACGTTCAAAGAACGTTAAAAAGACGCCTTGTGTCTGCTGGGCGGACGCCTTGTGTCTGCTGGGCGGGTCCAATGAATCTACATTAAATTATTTGTTTATTCTTACTTGCTATCCGTTTGTATTCTATTCTTTCAGCTCTTGAAAAGGTCTTCTTTTTCTTTGTTTAATATCCTCTATGCGTCTGTGTCTGCTTCGCAAAGAAGTCTCCACAAAATGATTTGATTTGATATTTGAGGTCTTTGAGAGGCCTGTTTTATACCCTTTTTTCACATCGCTCAAAACAATTAAATCAAAATGTTGACCACAAAAATGCTCTGTAATGACGTTTTCGATTCATGCTCATTAAAAGGGTTCTTCTATTTAGTTTTGTTGCTAACTGTTATTAAATATCAATAACCTAAGCATAATTTCTTGGTGGATGCACTTTTTTATAAGAACATTTACTATTAGAGGAATCAAGAAATTTGGAATTTTTAGCGGAAATTTGAAAAATGACATTTTTGAATCGGATAATAAGAAATAGATGAAAAACTTTATTTTTAAAAGACCTTCCTTATGCATCATCTGATTTTATGAAAATATAAATTATTCTGTACTTTGAAATATAGCTATATATCCAGCCAGTTTTTTGTATCTTACAAAAAACTAATTAAGGTTCTCTTTAAAGCAACTCATAAAAGTAAATTGGACAATACTCATTAAAACAAAATTGTTAAATATTTGAATTTGGTATGTGTTGATTCTTGTTAAATTTAAATGAAGGGTGTACACCCAAAATTTGAAAATTAATTACAGCCATTACATGAAAGTAGACAATGAGTTTCAAGCTGAACTTGTTTTTGTATTAGTATAATACAAAGAACCGTTTGGTAATTTTTTAATCTTTTTTTTCCTTTTTGTATTGCCGAATTGAATTATAAAAAAATGCTGATGTTTCACGTTGCCATAGCAATCTGGCTTTTCATGGCAACGATGTGAAAATATGTTCAGTTAGTCACCAGCTTTTGATTGAAACAAACTTTGGACATAGGGCCCAGCAGATACTCAACGTTATTCCAACATTCAATACAACGTGGTCCCGTCCCTGCATAGGGAAGGTTTGTAGACTTTTAAAACAATTATTATAAAAATGACAGCATAAATGTCCTCTTAACCTCTTAACTCGATACTTTTTGAAAGTGCGGGGATGTTAACATTTCATATTAGCAATATCTGACCTTATTCACATCAACCTTTCAAATTTTCAAAACTTTTGCCAGACTTTTTGTCTTTTGGCTAATCGACACAACTCCAAGAGGTCAGACCCTATGAGGTATGAGGCGATATACCGATATAAAAGCGAATATGATGTGGATGACCATTTCAAGTTTGGAGAGCTACTTTAGAGGAACTAATTTTGGTGGATTTGGCGAGAAGATAATTTGGCGGATGTCAAAAAAGATTAAACTTGGTGGGAATTGTATGGCGGATGAAGATAAAAATTAGATAATGGCGGATTTTTTTGAAAATCCGCCAACATTTCTTCTCACCAAAATTTTGGCACTTTTTTACAAAAACTACGAGAAATCTTTTCCTTCTAGTTTCTAACAGGTTCCAAAAGAATTCCAATAACATGGGTTCTGACGGGGTTCACTTTCGACCTCTGGGGATATCTTTTTTACAGCCGACGGGGACGTGCCCTGATTAACCAATAGGAGGCGCAAATACAAATAGAATACATTTCCGTGACTCAATACCCGAAACAAATCAATCTAAAAGAAATTATTTTTGATGAAACTAAATAAAAGTGTATGATGATTTACATGTCCCGTTGATGCTTCCGACAAGCGGAAATCTAAAAATTGCAGTTTGTATGGAACAATCGGTAAAATCAATTTCCGGGACATGTGCTTTGTACATTTTTGTACCTAGTTATAAAATGTGATTAATGAGGTAGTTATTGCAAAGATCTTAATCTTCCTAGTTTTCTTCAATAATCTTTCTAAGTGTTGCGGCAGTTGGTTTTATTTGGAAGTGCTGCTTCAGATTTCAATCCAATTGAAATTATCATATTTTCCACGACTTTCCAACCATTGCAAGAATGAACTTTTCAGTAGTGGAAGTATACTGAAAATATCATATTTCCAATTTCTAATTGATCTCTCGATTGTTTTCAGTATATTTCACTATTGGAAATATCCCAATGAATTTATGAACCAAGAAAAAACTTCTTGTACGCAAGAAATATCTCAAAAGAGGTGCGGTATTCAAGCGGACGAGACTCTTCCGTGCGGGACGCAACCCTCGTCCAATTTTTCATTTAACGCTTAAAACCCCCTTCTCCAAAGTCAATGTTCGAAAGACGTTCATTCCAATCGTTCCGATTATTCCCCATCAATACTGATATTGGGGAGGGGTGGACAATGAGTTATGTTCAGGATTGTAGTATAAAATAACTTATAATTTCTTGATCAATGGATACTTTTATCCGGGTTAAAATAAAATAAAAAATTCAGACTCTTTACACTCTGGCGTTGCAAAATTTTGCCAAAAACCGACGTACCCCTACAGTAGATCTTTCGAATTCCACCCCTATTTTAGCAAAGAATTTGTGAAATTTTAAAAGTGGTGCATTTTGTAATGTTTCGCTAAAATTGTATGGCTAGAAATAACTAACGCTTTATAAAAGTGCCCCCTTGCATTCTTTGAGAATAATATTTATCAGAAAAAACTTCATAAAAACATGATTTTTCAAAGCAAAGGAAAGCAATGCATCCAGTATTAAGCTATTTATTTTATTTTATTATTTCGTCCTTCATATAGCATTCAAAAGGATCAAGTAAAACTATTAAGGTACGGGGACACGGCAACATTCTTCATGCAATTATTTTTGTTGCTGCAACAAAATAAAATATCAAATCAATTTGATTTTTTTTTGCCGCCGCAACAAAATATCTATGTTGCAAATCTGCATTATATAAAAAATTTCGTGTCCCCACAGCCACACCTTCAGAGAATATTTTTGCAATTCTTTTTAGTTTAACCAATCAAAGTCGTCTATACAACTCAAGATAAACTATGATATAATCTTTCTATTTTTAACACGCAAGACAGAGTTCAAAATGATGGAGTTTTTTTTTGTTGCCATCGCACAAAAAATGTTTCCGTGTCCCCAGAGCTTTTAAGGTACGGGGGCACCGCTGGGGGCCTAACTAATTGTTCCATGTTTGTAGAAATGTTTTTCGAGTTTTCTTTAGGGCAAATACATATATCAGATATTCTAAAATATTTGCTGTAAATCGTATGATTTGTACCCTACATGCACACATTAAATAGAATTTCGGCACCATGTGTGTTGGTAATATGACCTATTTATGGGGGCAATAACTAATCATGACTTTTTAATGACATACCGCTAACAAAACGAAAAAGAAATGGTGGCTTTTTGATTGAATGATTGATTGGTTAATAATCATGAGGGCATATTTTATTAAATTAATGAACCGACTATGAACTCATTTACACAAGCAGTGTACGAACTTATGGCTAAAAGGAAAATTTATCTGCTTAAAAGCCTCCAATGCAGACAGCTCAATTTCGGCAAGAGGTAAATCACTCGAAAATTTGTGTACGAGATTTTTATTTTTCGATTGACTTTTTTGAGTATTAAATGACTTTCTTTACGCATTGTCAATTTTCTTCTCGATTTTTGAAGGGAGATCCCCTAACCAACCACACAAAGCTGTCATAATTATACGTTTTTCTGTAAGAACAACCCATATAATAACAAAGGTTTCATTTGAAGCGAAAAATGTGCAAGAGCATTTTCAGGTTAAATAAAGGACATGTTTCTTAAATCCCGGCGGGGGGAGGGGGTGGCACTGACCTTGACGACCGACGGGGACGTGCCGCCCGCCGGAGTTCGAAAAATTGACCCTGTCAGATACTAATATTTGACAAGTTTTTAGCAAAACTTGACGTGACGGGCAGCATGTTCCCCTACCCAATTTTACCCAAGTGCCTCCTCCGGGTCTTAAATAGCAAAAAAAGCCTACTGTACTTGTAAAAATTAATAATTTTCTAGGTTTAGAACTTGAGAACGTTAAGAACATCAGAAGGTTCTTATAAAAAAACGTGCACTCCTCAAGACAAACTAATTCAACTTTGTATAATACTATTTAGAAGCATGTATGTAGTATGCATGACAACGGTACGCAACATAGATGGACCATCAGCAACAAGATACGCCAGAACGTTGTTTGGACGTTGAAACATTGAAATGTTATAATAACGCTGTGTGTCTACTTGGTAGCAACAATTAAGATACAAAACCTGATATTTGAGGACGGATCTGAAATATTCACCCTCCTAAAACACCCAAACATAAAATTTAAGGAATTGGAACAATTTCCAGTTAACGACTTAATGACGTCCAACTGAGGGTCATAAAACATAAACTACCATGACAATGAAAATAACTTTTAACGACTTAAGTGCGTTAACTAGATAGTTTAAAGTTTTTAATGACAACACCTGATTTAATGGGAACGTGTGGGTTGCCGATTTTAATGACTTTAATTTAATTGCATAATTACTTAATTTTTATTAAGCTTTGAACACCAATTTGCAAGCAAGATGGACGAAAATTTAACAGTTTTTTTCGTGGAAATATTTTTGAAAGGGACATTTTTTTTGTTGTTTTTTTCTTTAATTAAGGGGTTGTTAGAAAAATGCTTTCAAAACCAGGAATGGTCCGATATGTGCAGCCAGTAGCGATAAGTTTTTTAAGGTTCTGAAAAAAGCCAGGTGCACTGCAAACCTAGGTTTCCATTCACTGAGCGGACGACTTCGTACGGACAAAATTTCCTCATAGTTCATTGACGTCACAGTTTAGAAATCTTTGTACACAAAATGCGAGCTCTCCTATGCTCTGTTGTGCTCTTTTGTCCGCTGAAAATTTTCAACTTTCGAAAGAGATCTTGAGAGAACTCGAGAGGACAAAA
>JAUJPO010046041.1:0-16551 GCA_032270745.1 Tiaropsis multicirrata
GTTTCAAATAATATGGAAATATTTAAAATGTTTTTAGCTATTTTTTATTTGAAAGAAGAAAGCTTGACATTTTTTGTAGGTATGTGGTTATTCTACAAACTTTTAACTTGTTCGGTTTTCTTTTTATTAAATCGTTTTCATATTTATATGCTGTGGTGATAGTGAGATAGTGAGAGATAAAGATTCGTATATTATTGGTTGCAAGGGGAGAGGGAGACTAATTTTTGAAATTTTCGTTTTTACATACTACAGTATGTAAATTTCCCTACCAATCAACATAGATAATTCTATACAGATTTTATCATTTGTGGAAGAAATTTTTATCCGCATCTTTACGGCTCTTGTTTCCCTTAATAAGACCATCAGTTGCAATTCGCTCTTGCTATCAAAGTGGAGGTGCGAACTTAGTTTCAAATTACCAAAATACCAAAAGTGTTTGTCCACTAAAATCCGTAAAAATGTTTCCGCTAATAAAACTTGGAAATAAAAATATTACGCTATCAAATATAATTTCCACAAAAAAACGTATGATCAGAAAAATAACAGAATTATGTAGTAAAGATATATAAGCAAATTGATATGTAATCCAAGAAACAAGGTAGAAAGTATCACACCAGCTTACAAATACTGAAAGAAGACAACTATATAAAAATATTTTTCCTTAGTAACGAAGGTATTTTCGCATGTTTCATATGCTTTAAAAGGCGCTTTATATACATCCCTTTATTTACCTTCCCTGGTATTTGATGATCAAATTTTCACTTTGGTTTGGTGCTTTATTTAAACACATCGGATAATCAACCTACCTATGTTATGAGAATCCTTTTGACTTTAAAAACAACACATTTTCAAATACATGTGAAATCAGACAGTATACCTCCTATGATTTGTTGGTAATGCCTTTTTTTAGATCATAACAAATTTCGTAAGCAAACACAGAATAACTGTGCTCCACTGGTGTCCACCCGTCCATTGGTCACCCAAGATAGCTGAAAAACGGCTCTATTGTTCACGCCAGGTGGCATCTTTTGGAACAGCTGTTCTTTGAAGCTAGCAAATAGCTTTTAAACAAGAATACCAAAGCAGCTTACCGAAAGCATCCAAAGTTAATATCTCAATCTTTAATACATGACAAAGAAATTTAATTTTGGAGAATGAAATAAGAATGTTTCAATGACTATTCTAGATTGGAACCCGTCTACTAACTTCAAATCTTACTGAATTTTCTCATATGAGCTTTGTGAAATGAGGTCAAGTTAGTATGGGTCTAGAATATGGCTATTTCAGAAAATGGTACACCTGAATACTACACCACTAAAAGTTAAAGATATTCAAAAGAGAAAATGTACGAAAGACTATTTAATCCATAACAGATCGGGTTTGAAAAGGGATACAAGCAGGAAATACAACAACTAAAACAAAAATTGTCCTTTTTAGTTTAACTTGCAAAATGAGATATTTTATATACATATCAAACATTTTATAAATCAAATTCAAGAATATTTAATTTTCCAAGACAGTTGAACCAGATCACTTTAATCATAGGTACGGATGTTTTGGAAGACGATGTTTCTGACTTGAGCATTAGCTGCGTGATGCCAAGGATCTGCTGTCCAAACTTGAACATTTTGGAAGGTTCTTGGATGTGAATTAATAATAGTTGACTTGACAACATTATTGACCAAAATTAAGTATTTGTATTTTCGGAGATGATGGTCGTAGATTTGAAGGACTTGGATGTTGGTCCAATGGTTAGCAAGAAGTTGATGCGTATTAACACATCTGTTGTGATAATGATTGATAGCGTAACAGATATGAAGACGACGCGAGTTTGGGTTGAACCAGATTCCCGGAATGCGGTAGCCAACTCGGCCATAGTTTCCACCGGTAGTCAAGTGAATGATGCTACCCCAGCCGTAAATTACTTTGTTTTCAGGTCGGATATCAAGGGAGAGGTACCATTCACGATCAACTCTAGGGATGACGCTTGTCATTTTATTTTTGACAAGCTTAAAACCACCTGGAAAAAATATAAAACATAAGGACATCTTTATTGGAATACAGTTTAACTCATCTAATTCGAATTTCCAGAGGACCAGATAATTTGTTCGAATTACATGAGTTTTCAAATTATAGAAGTTTGATTAAGTTTGATTAGACCGGGCGGGGCTGGAGATTTTGTTCGAATTGTACGAATTATATGAATTAAATTGTATTCGAATTAGAGGCGGATACTAAAGATACTCCAAAAAGATTTTGACGGAAAGATAATTTGTTCGAATTACATGAGTATCTGCCATATTCTGTATAGCCATGAAAAGTTGTACATCTTGTTTTTAGTTTAATAAACCTGGAGTATAATCATTCTATAGAAAACCTTACTGCAATATCAAAAATTTGACCGACCGATCATGTAAAGGGTATTACATCGAAATTACATTTTGACTTAATCCTATCAAACACTGGAGCTGGAGTATATAATCATTTTAAAGCATATAAATATAAATATAAATACCTCGGGTTGACGTTGTAACTCGGACTCTCTTGACAAAGGCTTTGGCGGCTGGGTGCCATGGGCTGGATATGAAAACTTTAGCCCTGTATAGTGTAATTGGTCTTGAGTTAAAGATGCTAAAGACTTGCTTTCCATTCACATAGATGACGTACTTAAATTGATTGTATTTGTTTTGCATCGCTTTCTGTTTGATGATAACGTGAGAGAATTTGTTGGTTGGCAAATCAGTCTTATCATTCCAGCAATAATTTTTGTTGCCATTGATGGCAGAACAAATGGATAATTTGTTGGTGTTAGGTTGGAAAAAGACAGCTGGGATGCGGTTTCCATAAGCACTGTTGTCATCCCACTCGGTCACGTGAAGGATGCTGGACAATGGGTGTACTTTACCAAACGGCCTGATATCAAAGGAAACCTCGTAGTCGTTATAGTAAGCCTTCAACTTTTTGATCAGCGTATTTTGAACTAGAGCGTGTTCTAAAAAGTAAATTGTGTTAATAAATTAATAAATCTTAGCTTCAGTCTTGATCACATTCAATCATACTAGAAGGCATGCAACGTTATTCAAACATTATTTTAACGTTCAAATAAGGTTCTGATGTTGAAACAACGGTGTTTGGAAGTCTAAAAACGTCCATTGCATGCTATGGTTTATGTAAAACGGTTACCTATTGGCAGAAATAGGTTATAATCCAGTTTTATAATCTCTAAACCTGAGAAATTTTTCAAATTAACTTATAGGTACACGAAACGTTGTTTTAACATCCAAACAAAGTTGTTTCAACGTCAAGACGTTATTAGACGTTGAAATAATGTTGGAAAGGTTAATAAAACATTACATACCGTGTGGGAGGTTTTTGTAGGTTAAGCTTCTGATTCGAGCTCCTGCAGCAATGTAAAATGGGTTTCCTCTGAAAACTTTAACGTTAGGGAAATACCGGGCATGTTTGTTTTGGACTTTATAAACTTCTCGACCATTGATTTTGATGATATAGAAAATGGCGGTATGTCCTTTCTGAACTTGTGAGATTTCGATTGTAGTCCAACGGTGAAGTGGAAGCGGCTGTGTGTTAAAACAGGAGTTGCGGTTATTGTTAACAGCGGAACAGATGTGGAGGCTTGTGGTGTGTGCGTTGAAGAATATGGCGGGAATTCGATCTCCGTAGTACTTGAGGTCGTTTCCGGAGGCAGTAAAATGAATAACGTTACTCCATTGTGCTAAAAGGTGTACCGGGTTGATTTGAAACGTAACGACCCATGTTGGGGAAAATGTTTCGATGCTGGCGAGTTGGTAGTTTCGGGTTACTAAAACACCTGAAATTAAAAAATTGAGGTTGACATAATGTTTTCTTGCATTTGATGCTTCTTCATGACAAAAATGGTGGACAATGTGCGACAGTGGCTTAGTGGTATAGGTGGTGTTCGCCCTCCCGTTTGCAAGGTTGTAGGTTCAACCCCCAACCAGGTCAGACCAAAGACTTGAAAACTGGTACTCACTGCTGCTCTACTTGGTACTCTGTATTAAGGGATTAGAGCGAAGGTAAAATGGATAAATCCAGGGAAAGGAGTGCTCCCGTCTCCCCTACCTTCGTGTAGATAGCTATCGAAAAAGGAGCCTTTGGGTCGCTCTTGACAGCGGTCGCAAACGTACTTACTCATCACGAAAACTGCGTCTCATATTTACTTGGAAAAGAGATGTGATATAAATATGCGAAAAATTATCTCTATATGTGAAGAAAACTAAAGCTATCTTCAATCAGGAGGTGTGAATGACAGAGCAACGCACACCTTTCGTTCTTATTGGAACTCATCACCATTGCTTAATGCACTCCTGGCTGACAGATCGAATTTGCAAGCATCTCAGAACAGCCTTGTCGTGCAAGCTGAATGAAGACATATATGTCAAAAATGATCTTCTTCAATAAACTGAAGAATAAAAAAGAATCTTCACGAAGCTTCATCTTCCCTTTCCTACCTTTGTTTCTGTATGCGGCAGATGAGAATTGAATTGCACAAAGCAATAACGGTAAACGAAAAATCCACATTTTATTGTACTCTGTGTATGTGAGACAGTGTCGAGTTGTGACGATGTTTGAAAAGCTAACGAGCCGACCTTTAAATAGGGCAAGCATTTCATCAACCGAGAAGTCGTTATAAGATATAATTTCATTCTAAACACAGGAGATCTTTTAAGGAAGTTGCAAAACTATTTTCTTTCCCAATATATTGTATTTGCTTAGATTACAAAATGAATTGAAATATTAGCTTTTCATTTTTTGTTTTGCAGGTTACTTCCTTGTTCATGCGCGAGAACACCCATTCATATTACATGATCAACGTCAAAATAACCAATAAATAAATTTATTTTAGCAGAGCAAAGCAGCACCTGAGACACAAGCACTAATAAACCTGAAGAAGGAATTTATGCAAAACAGACATCAAAGCCTGATATCTAAAGCGGGGCGCAAACCGGCCAACGTGTTGGCCAACATTTTCAACCGAGTTTACGGAAACCTGCCTTGAAGGAATCTAACAAACTGATTATATAACTAAATCTAAAATTTTTAGAAGTCAGTACAATTAAAAAAAACTGTATACAGTGGCTAAAAAGTGCCATCTACCAGGGGTTTGGTGCTTAATGTGTACGGCCCTAATATACCGTTAAAGTTTTTTTTATGTGCAGGTAGTACAACGCATGCAAAAGTGCGGCCCAGCATGACGTTTTTTCACCGTTCATATTCTGACGCGTTAGAACAACGTTTTTTCGACATTTGAACAATCTTCCGTATCTTTTTGCTAAATTCAAAACTTTTGACCTCCTCGTGCGTGTGGGCTCAACTTACATTACAGTTTTTGAATTGTCTCAAGCCGGCCGGGACCAAGGATTTTGTTCAAATTGAGTTTTCAAATTATAAACTGTAATTGAAAGTACAGTGGAATCTCTCTATCTCGAACTCCCAAGGGACCAAAAATTTTGTTCGAAATAGAGAAAGTTCGAGATTTTGCCTAGAGAGCCCACAAAGGACCGAGATC
Source organism: Tiaropsis multicirrata (assembly GCA_032270745.1). NCBI lineage: Eukaryota > Metazoa > Cnidaria > Hydrozoa > Leptothecata > Tiaropsidae > Tiaropsis > Tiaropsis multicirrata. Next base: position 5,549 of record JAUJPO010046041.1, read on the forward strand.
TCTGTTCGAGATAGAGGGTAGTCGAGATATATTTTCTAGCTTCCATCAAAATGAAAAGCAAGGAAGGAATATACTGGGAATGAAGATGTTTGTGTCTTAATCCACAAAATATATCCCGTTCTCACCCTCTCATGATTATAAAAGGAGTTAAAATTCAGTTCATATAAAATTAACCCGGGGAGCACTCGATCTCAGAACTACCGTTCATTTGGACTAAAATTTGGATCCTTAATAGTGCAGTGAAAAATTTGTTGAAAAATTGACCCTTACATTGCATTTTTCGGCGTGTCATTTTTCCCCAGTTATAAAAAATAATTTCTATAAAAAATGTTCAAATTTACCTCTTTTATTTACGATTCACCAGGGCTTTGTCAGAATTCCGAGACCTACCCTTAAGCGCCACAATTCCGGTAAAACATCTACCTTTAAGCTAATTTAATGACTGATGGTTTTGAAGGATAAAAAATAACAACTCTTCAAGATCTTAAAGATTTCTCGAAAATGCATAACCATCAGAGTTCCGTTATATTTCAAAACAAACTCATTTATTATTCAAGCTTAATCATATCACAACGGAAAAATGTCAAAAACGAATCCACAATAGTTAATATTTCCTGGTTCCTCGTGTAGTTAGCTTTCAAAAACATAAAGATAAACCAATACTGTACCTAATGGAAAACCCTTGTAATTTTATGTATACGTTTTAGTCCCGTCTTAGTCCCGCTGCTCCGTCAACCGCTAGAATTGATGGAAACTCATGGTAGATTAAGAAAAGGGTCAACTTTGACATTAAATTGTGGGTTACTTGCACAACCATGTGCAAGTCAACGTTAACGTTTTGGTATTTTGTCTAAGCCGTCTAAAATATTTCAAGAATATTTTTGTTAAAATTAGTGAATCAAAAATATTTTAGTATAAAATTCAAGAGAGTTAACTATCATGCTTTAATTCTTCCATTTGACCATCAATAAGATTAAATAGAACATTTTTTTTTTAGTGGTTTAGGACGGATCTTACGGTTCTGCAAGACGTAGTTGTATGGTTCAAAAATAAAAGTTTAGTAATATTAGATATTTTTGCGTGTTTCCACGTTTGCTAACTTGCGCATCTCTAACTTTAGAAATTTCGGTGTCATTACTTTTTTGTAATATATAATGGCTTGAGAGTTGAGAATTTCCTTTGAAAACATGTTGACATTGGAATTTAGTAACACTTTAAGTAACAATACAAGGAAGACACCATTCAAATGTGTTTAAATTTACTCAGCGACTCTTTATTTGTTTGGTAATTTATTCACTTCCCTGTTGTGAAAAATGATTAAACTTGCTGGAAATGGGTAACAGTAGTCTGTGGAAGTTATTTTGGGGCGTGTAACGCAAAACTAGCCGAAATAAATAAACAATCATTTTGAGACGAAATAAAATCTACCCGAAATGAGACGAAGTGAAATATGAAAGTAACGCAAAAAGAATTCAGGCCGGAGCGAAATTTCATTTCGGTCAAAGTCTTTTCTTTTACGTGTAACAACCCCCTAAATCAAAACACATTGATTGGTTTCTTATAAAATAAATAATTATGCTCACATCAAAAATTTAGGGCGCGTCGATAATAAGACGCGTAAAGCGCGCCAAAAGTTTAGGGCGTGTTGATGATGATAAGGCACGTAAGGCGCGTCAAAGATTTAGGGCACGTCGATGATGATAAGGCGCGTATCAGGCGCGTATCATTTAACAGAGTCTTTAAATCGCGATACTGGTTTGAATATGCAAAAACAATGTATGTTAACAATGTATGTAAGGGTAAGAAATTTGAGAAAATTTTGAAATTTTTTGCTAAAACCGGGGGAAAAGGGTGGAAAAGTGCACTGTAAGGGTCGGTTTTTCGGCAAATTTTGCACTGTACTATAAGGGTCCGAATTTAAAGGTTTGATTAAAATTTTTGGCTGCACACACCATCGATTTTAAATCGAGTGACCGTTTTGACGTTAGAACAACGTCATGACGGCCTCAAGGATGACAAGTCAGGGTCAAAATGCTTGCGTCGTTATAGATGATTGCTAGGAGCTCATTTTGGGCTTAAAAGAAGCGTATTCAATTTTAATTTTTATGACGTCATCAAAATGGCGCAAAAACAATGTTTTTTGTTAATTGCTCGAAGTTGGTTACCCAAAGAACATCTGCCTGATCAGAATCATTTTCTATGAGTTGATACACTTCTTTTAAGCCCAAAATGAGCTTCTAACAATCATCTGTAGTGTCTACTGACACAGCCTGGACGGTATGTTTCGCATTCCCATACGACGGTATATTTCGCATTCCCATACGACGGTATATTTCGCATTCCCATACGACGGTATATTTCTAAAATTATTTTATTACGTTCTTGTGGAAAAAATGTTTTATATTTTATATCTTTTATGGCAGAAAACTTTTAATATTCAACTCCCATGTGTTATTTTGGACCTACATGGAGGTCCTATAAATTGACCTGTGTCCGTCTGTTTGTCTGTTTGTCCGTTTGTCCGTTTGTCCGTTTGTCCGTTTGTCCGTCTGTTCAGAGTTTTTCTCGAGATCTAGTCATAGGATTGTCCTGTTTTTTTTTTTTTTGCACAGTGTTATTTGTCTATAAACCCCAGACATTGAAGGAGCCGAATTTAAAAAAAAGGCATATTTTGTTTGATTATCTAGGGAAATGTTTCTCAAATACTGAAAATTTATAATTTTAGATGCTTTTTATAAGCGCATTTTTTTTAAACCAAGCAAATAGTTGTCTTATCATGGTTCCCTAAGCGGACCATAACGGATATAGTAAATAATGTATAATAAAAATGGATAGCTTTTTCGAAAAATAAACCAGTTTGGATTATTGAAAAATCTCAGTTTTCTAGCTGTCCAGGGAAAAGGTAGAGGTTTATTTTGGCTGATTGACTCTTACGGTTTTTGCTAAATGGGTCAAAATCCTCGAAATCCGCGAGCAAATAATAAGAAATCAATTTCGAATAAAAACATTTTGAAAACTTGGAAATTCAAAGCATAGCCAAACAGAAGACGATTTTATGTTGGGCAAACTTTTGATTTATTTACAAAATCATCGGCATCAGATCGAGCGTGTTAAGTGATGTAGGATCGAGTTGTCTGATCAAGTATATGACGCGAGCGAAGTGAAGGATCCTGTGGGAAAGTGATATAAACTGGCCATCATTGGAACACTGTTTCTTGTATTTCTCTGTTTAAGTCTTAGACCTTCAGAGTTGCTGATAGATTTCAGTCTGCAGTTTCTGACTTATGTTTTTTCTGAGTTTCTTTTATGAATTTCCTTATCGATCCCAAGTGGTATTCGAACCCACCAAATACAAAGTGTCTTGGATTATAAATCACGTGCTCTACTACTAGAAACCACCGATGGGTCACGGCAAATTACGAAATTTTAAACCCTATTTTGAGTAAACAATTTACAGACCAGACTATAAAGAGTACTCTCAACCCTATCGGTGCCCCTACCTCAAAACCTACAGGGGTCACTCCTACCTCATTCTGTACCAGAGTGAGTACTATTGAGACCCAAATAAACGAAGGGGAGGGAATAAACGTATAGAGGAGAAAAGGTTTAATATGAATAAACATATAGAAGAGAATAAACGTACAGTCTGGAAATCTGAGCTATAGTTAATAAACGTACATGGGAAAAACAATTTCTGAGGTTCTTTTTTTGATAAGGCTTATTAGACCATAGTGGTTTAATATTGTTTCAAAAATGAAGAAAAATTTCAAAATGTCCATGTCCATGTTTCTTGGTAAATTTGTGGGTGCTGAATCGGAATTTAAATGTTACCAACCACGTAAACCGGCAGTTTTTGCATAATTCGCGTTTTTTTGTGTTAACAGGCAAAAATGTAAGGCATAGAAATAAATAATTTTTGGAAAAAATATCATTTTTAACCATCTGTATTATCTGATAGAACTCATTGCGATTTTAGTAATTTTTAGATAGAGTAGCTTGAAATTGATTGTGAGTGTTTGCTTTATTCTGCCCAGATGGTAATTGATAAAATATATTATTGATTGCAATTGATGAGTAATCGATAAGTAATCAAGTGGACTTTTCTCTATACGATTAGGAACGACAGTTTTGAAATTTCTATATTTCTACTGTTTATTGATATCCTTCTCTCTCTCGCTGGGCTTTCAAGCCTTTAGGCTTCTTGTTCTCTTATAGTCAATTGTAGAGGAAATATTTATCCGCATCTTTGCGGCTCTTGTTAATAATTGGGTTCAAAATTGTAAGTTATGCAGATTGTGAATCCCTTTTTTCACCTAGTTTTGGCAATTGATCGTGATAGGTAATAATTTGTGTAATTGACACATCATGTTTCAAATCATGTTTTGTCCCCCTAATCTCCACCATCCTCCTTACGAGAGCTAACTAAAGGAGATAGCAGAGATAACATTTAGCCTCTGTAAATGCAACAGTCAAATCAACTGCAAAAGAATAGCATTGATTGGGCAAAGATAAGGCATTTTTTTCAAAGGTAAATTAAACAAAATCTTCTTTTCTCTTTTCGTTTTAATATATACTTTTTTTCGATTTTACATCATTCGAGACCTGCTCACACTGCTGTAGTAATTCGAATTCTGTTGCGTGTTCCAACGTCTTCTCAATCTGGTCAACACTTCATCAGAAACAGGTTCACACTGGTATTGATTGGCATTTGAGAATGTCAATTTGATTTCTGGTAAACCGCCTCTCTGAAGCCGCCTGCTCTGAGAAATTTCACCAAACGCGATTGTCTTTGGACGTTTAGGGCGTTTTGGTGGTGTTAGTGTATCACGGTTCGCTTGATTCTGGGGCGTAAATCTGGGATTGATTCTCGGGCACCCAAGTAATAGCTGTGAAGACGATAAAGGTCTTTTGTAGTCTAATGAGATACTGTGTTTCCATGCACTTGGTTTCTTTTGTTGTTTGTGGTCAGTTTGTGGAACTTCTGTTTTCTTTCGAATCGAATGTTTCATCCGTCGTGCCAAAAGGGGTGTAGTTGCTGTTATCAACTGTCTGCGTGCCAATTCATCATCGTTAGTGGTATCGTTCTTTGGCAGCTGTTGACAAATTGTGGTATACTTTCTCATAGAAAATGCCATGATTAGCTTTGTGTACGACTTTTTTTTTAATGGTTCTTTTGAATTGAAATTTATTTGACGTCAGATTAAATTGAATAATCAAATATTAAAAATTACGTCACAATTATCATTTTTTTAACGGACCCGAAAACATCGCAGTAGTGTATTGACATTCTTAAAGGAGAAGATTACGCACATGAAGGAAAGTCGGGTCTGTGTTTTACACAATGCGCGGCATTAAAGCTAAATTACGCGGAATCGAGTTAACTCACGAGCAGATTTCAAAATACGACTTTTAATATGACCTTCGAGATATAGGGTATAGGTTGTAGAAAGTTCAAAATAAAGAAATTCTTGGAATTTTACGAAAATCACTTCAGTCGATTAGACAGGTCACTTTTCACAACTGATTAAAGTGCCATTGTGGAAGTCGCCTGTACCAGCCGATATTCCGTTTTTTCTTGCGCAGGGTACTACGATAATAAATTTGTGAAGGTCTAGGGTAAGCTATTGTGAATGTAGAACCTCCTCTGGCCGAGAGTCCTAATTTCTAAACTCAAAAAGTTAGATCTTTAGCTAGAACTTATTCACCGTTTATTTTTTTTGCGTTTAAATTTAAATTTAAAATTTTATTTGATGATTTCGAAGTGGTTGCGGTTTTTTCCAATTTAGTTATTTTTCCAGTATTCTAACACCCTTCCATTTATTTATGTGAAACTTGGTGAGTGTTACTGAAGACGATATTTCTAACTTGGGACAGAGCAGCGTGGATCCATGCAATCATGGATCGGCCACGTACATTTTGACATTCTGAAAGGACTGTGGACGAATATAGATGATGGTGGTTTTTGACATGGTTATTCACATAGAATTGGATGACTTGGATGTTGGACCAGTGGTTAGCAGGAAGTTGATGCGTATTAGCACATCTTTTGTGATAATGGTTGATAGCGTAACACATATTAAACGACGCGTTGATGTACAACGAGTTTCTGTTTGATGATGAGATGAGAGAATTTGTTGGTTGGCAAGTCAGTTTTATCATTCCAGCAGTAATTTTTGTTGCCATTGATGGCGGAACAAACGTGTAATATGTTGGTGTAAGGTTGTAAAAAGACAGCTGGGATGCGGTTTCCATAAGCACTGATGTCATCCCGTGCGGTCACGTGAAGAATGTTTGCCCAAGAGTGAACTTTGCCGAACGGTTTGTTATCGAAGGATACTTTCATATCCAGTAAAATAAGCTCGGAATGCTTTAATGATGGTGTTTTTGACAAGCTTGAATACTGGAATACAAAGAAAGATATTGGATATACAGTTGACTCGCTCTAATTCGAATCTCTACTATTCGAACAAAATAAAAGTCACCGTCAAGAGACTTTCTACTATTTCGAATCTCTCTATAATTCAAACAAAAACTTTTACCCCTTGGGATTCGAATTAGAGAGAGTCAACTGTAGTTTTGAACATTTAAAAGCTACTGACAAAACAGCCCACAGTATTTTGGAATGCTTCCGTAGTAGTAAAAGATAGGTGATTTAAATTCCCTTTTCATCATATCATATGCAGGTTACAAAATGAATGAAAGTTATTATGTTGAAGATCCGTCCCTGGTATATCATCGTTTCATCGAAGCGTTCAAATTCGCGTACGCGCGGCGGACAGAATTAGCCGACCCTGACCACGAGGACGGAATCGATGATATTGTATTAGAACTAATGAACACAACTTATGCCGAGTCAACTCGACAAAAGATTGATGACGAACGCACACATAAGCCGAGTTATTATGAGGTGAAGAACTCGGATAAAGTGACAACTGGCACAACTCATTTAGTTGTAATGGGACCACAGGGGGATGCTGTGACTGTCATGAGTACTGTGAACGGATAGTGAGTTTTTAGTTTGTTCTCCGGGTGGGGTACTTAGGCAAGAAAGGGTACACGATGTGCTCCTGGTCAGGGTATCTTTTTCGGCTTTCGTGAATCCCTGGTAGGGTCACAAAAATGCAAAATCCCTCCATCGTGCCCTCGTAGGATTCATAGAGATTTTTTGGAAATTTGGAATTTGAATCCCACTCAGGGTCGTTTTTCGGAACCCCAGCGGCACACCCCCGTTAGACCATATAAGGTCAGTACCCCTGGGTTTGTTAATTCCATGATGGTCGAGCGCCCTAGGGACTAACGAGCACCAGACTCGAGATATATTGCAATTTCAAAATTAGAAAGAAAATCTACAGGATTTATCTGGAATCAGCTGTGACTTTGACTGCGACCAATAATATAGTAAATAAATAACATTACAATCTCAAAATATGATAGACTCTTTGCGCTGGTGCACTTCATATTTTCAAACTTTAAGGATATTCTAAATCATGTAACTACCTTAAATGAACTAATTTTGGCGAGTACTAATTTTGGCGAGTGGGCAAAATCAATTTTTTTTTAATTTTGGCGAGAACTTAATTTGCCGAATGACAGCCTAAGAATTCTCTTTTTTTACCATAATTTCGATAAAGAAGAGGGGTGATTTTGGTTAGAGGCCATAAATATTAATTTTGGCGAGAACTTATTTTAACAAAATTAGTACTTGCCAAAATTGGTTCATTTTAGGTAGTTACGTGATTTAGAATATCCTTAAAGTTGATCTCTATTTCTTCTTGTTTTTTTAGTTTGGGAGCCAAATTTCGTTCGTGTAAATTGGGTTTTATTTACAATAACGAAATGGATGATTTCAGCACACCTGGATTATTCAACGAATTCGGCCTTCCACCTTCAAAAGTTAATTTTATTCAACCAAATAAGCGACCACTATCGAGCTCTGCACCAACATTGATCCTTGATAAAGAATTCAATGTCAAGTTAGCCATCGGTGGTTCTGGTGGATCTATAATTACCACAGCTGTCGCCCAGGTGAGATAAGGATATACTTTATGTATTGGTGATAATTAAAAGAGATTACCATGATTAAAAATATTACACCTTTAAATACTTTGTTGCTTAAAAATCTTGCGGTTTCACGGTCGAGTTCGAAAATCTGTGAAATGGCGAAATATCGTGAAAAATAAATTTTGAGCTCGACTGCGAAATTGAAATGCCGCGAAATGTAATGTTTGACAAAAAACTCGAGTAATTATTAAAAACTAGACATAGCTTACACTAAAATGCCTCCTTCTTTGAATGAATCTTGTTTACATATAATAAAGAATGAGAATAATAGGAAATACTATAATACTATAGCTGATTATTGAAGATTATTTTGAATATTATATTACAGTTTACAATTATGATTGAAAATAAAAAATTGTTAATTATATCGATTATCAATTTTCGATCGTCATCGATTTTTAACTTTATTTTCTAAACAGACAGTGTAGACCACAGAACGAAAAACATACGGAAACAAAAATATGACAAGAGAAATAAACCATTCTCTCAAACCTCGCGACGCAAGTTGCAATTTTTGAAATGAAATGCAAAAAATGACGTGATGCAATCACACATCAGATTTTTGGTAAAAAAATAAGAAAGTCCATGATGATGATATCTGTATATTTATTCAGGTTATTATGAACAATTTATGGTTTGGTATGAGTATCCGTGATGCGATTCAACAACCTCGTATACATGCACAATGGGTACCTGATAATGCTTTCGCTGAAACCAGGATGCCAAATGAAACAATCAATGCGTTACAAAAGAAAGGCCACAATGTAAGAAAGAGTAATTTTACACATTGATATACCAGCCAGGTTAAGTACCAGAGATAAATCACCACGATAAATGGAAATTGTTTAAGCTATAGTAGGTTTTAACCAATCACTTTTCGTATTTTGATTTTACGTAGTCTCCTTACACTTTTCGTCGTGACTTATCTCCGGTACTTAACCTCACTACTTACTTATCCAGTGATACCACATATTATTCAGTATGTAAATTCAATTTGATGTTTGAACATCTCTGTTATAATTCTATTCGAGTTGGCCCTCTCCTAGAGATGTAAATTTGTGAGCAGTGGCTCGTCCAGTAGTGTAATGAAAGAGTTTCTTTAGTGCACGTTTGATAGATTTCTTAGGTGTTTTGCTATACAGTATACAGTGAGGCTTTTATCATCCACAAGGAAATATCTCGTCAATCATGATTTTTATTGTTAGATTAAATATAGTCATTTTATTGTTTCCAAATCGTAAAGGTATGAGAAAGTTATGTGGTAAATGCTACTTTCAATCATTTAACCCTTAAACAAAGCGTTATTTTGAAAAAAAGGGAACATTTTTAGATATTAATATTTAATTTATAAATATTTAATATAAATTTAAACTTCAAATGACCGACAAGATTAGTTAGTAGCATGAGAGATCGACAAAGGTTTTGATACTGTTAGAAAGCTCTTTTTTATATTATTTCTAAAAGCAATTTATGTTATTATGCCTTAGAATTAGGTGGTCTCGAGCTAAAGCCAACTGACCATTTCAGAGGAGGCTAAAAGCGCACATCGGAACAATAAAAGCCGACTGTCTATCAGTTATTATGCCATCTAATAACATTTGTTTTCTTTTTACAGATAACAGTTACGGACGGTAGCCATGCGGTCGTCCAAGCCATAACACGTGTCTCCAAGCAATGGAAAAGAATTTGTCAAAAAAGTAACATCGCTGGAAATGATTTCAAAACATTCTGTAGAAACTATTTGAAAAATCAAGTGGGATTTTTCGCTGAATCTGATTATCGTAAAGGTGGAGAACCAGACGGTTTTTAGATAAACGGTGTCACGTGATGCATAGTAACCCGTGTCCTTTCCTTAGCAACGAAGATATTGTCCTGGCTGCGATCACACTTGCCGATTAATGACGAGGTACTCACGAGATTTTGAATTTTTCTATAAGTTTCCCTAAAGCCCCGAAGGGGATTTAAACAACAAAATTCATGTTGTCAGTGCTCCTGGAAGTAATAGAAATCTATTATATACATTTCAAAAAATTTCCGTGAGTATCTCATTATTTATCGGAAAGTGCGATTATTCATGAAGAGATGGAAAGAAGATCTAGCTTGCAAAGAAAGGGCATATCCATATATTTTTAGAGAAAGAAAAAGTAAAAACTATTTTCTTAAAATCTATTTTCCAAATTTTTTTGTGAATTTTGTTTCTCTGTTCAAAAGTCCAACAAAATTGAGAAGGTGAGTAACTTCGAACATCGGACGATTGGATCTCTTATGCTGTGCAATCTAAATCCACTTCTCACGATCATCAACGGTGAAAGCAACCCTGGGTTCGAGTTTGAGTCTATAGGTACTATTTTCACAGGTACATACTTTGGCAGATCAAGAAGACCCTCTGACTGATTCGAGTAAAAGGTCATCTATGACAAACTCGTCACCAGTCTTCGCCTCTATTTTTTTATTTTGGTAGCATTACGGAACACATTCATGCCAACCTCGTACCCAGGACGATTGGTTCTTTTATACCGGGTGATCCAGAAAAAAGTACACAAGTTTGACGCGGAATTGTGGACAAATGAAAATAGATTTTTTTATGCTTTTTTGAAAGTTGAAAATTAGTTTTTTGTTTCGAAATTAAAATGCCGCGAAAAATGTATTTAGAGAAATTAAAATGCCTCGAAATGCAATTTTTAGCTAAAAACCGCGAAGAGTAATTTATCCGAAAAATACAATAAAAACACAGTAAAATACACTTATTCTCTTGGATACCGCAAAATTAAAATGTCGCGAAATTAAAATTTTCATGTCACTTCTTTAATGGAGGATAACCTTTTTGTGAAGTGGTTTTCAAAAGTATGGTTCTGCTTGGACATCTATAGTATGTGGGAATTAGCTCAAAAAAAGCCCTAACCTTGAAAAAAATAGTATGTGGCTGAAATTTGGCACAGAGG
>JAUJPO010046052.1:0-16550 GCA_032270745.1 Tiaropsis multicirrata
TAAGCATATGCCTAAGCATAATTTGAGGCTGAAAACGAAATTTTGCTAAGCATATTGAGCCTCAGCCTGATTTTACCGTATGCTTATAAAAAAACAGAGTGTATTGCAATATTTTAAAACAGTTTAAAAAGTTACGACCATACTGGCTGACACGAAAATCTTTTCGCACACAAACAAAGTAATGATAAAAAATTCTCTATCATGCCTAGTCATCACCCCACATTAATATTACTTTTAAATACCTACACTCTTTAAAGAAATACGCAAAACAACAATTGTGTTTCGATAGGTTAATATCTATCATGAAACACGTATACTTTTAAATTTTTAAGAAAACGTTCAGAATTCTGATGTCTAAATTGAAGCTGAAACAGCTTACATATTTCGATGTTAGATACTAGGGAGCCCTAGGGAGATGCTAGGTCATTTGGAAATCAATAGTAGAGTCAGTGCAAGCCCATGACGTTATGTGTTCTCTTCTTTTGATGCTCATAAGTTTAAAATATTAAAGAATTTGAACCATCCCCGCTGGATATCCTCGGTCTTCAAATTCTTATCCTCTGGATATCCAAAGATATTGATAATTTCAAACCCCCTGGATCCTATATCCTCCAGTGGGTTATGGATTTACTCGCTCGGAAGCTTTAGCAACTGCATATCAACAAGGCTTGTATTTGTGTATCAAAACACAATTTAGTTTTGAATGACAGCTTCCAGTATCATGGAAATTAATAACAATCTCACAATCAACCACACTGTCAAGAGGTTTAATTCCTTTAACTAATGACAATAATCAAGGCTGGTTTTTTATTTGAAAAAAACTATTTAATCATTTTCCAAATGACCAATATGATGATTATCATTATTATAGGCTCCTGATTATACTCATTTCTTCCTACACGTCTTAAATCGTGCAATTGCTTGCCTTTACGTGTTTTTAATACAGTTGAACCCATATAATTCGAATTCTCAAGGGACCGAGAATTTGGTTCGAATTACATGAGTTTTCGAATTATAGGAGTTTGATTAAGTCGGACGGGACCGAAAATTTTGTTCGAATTGTATGAGTTTCGAATTATAGGAGTTCGAATTACATGGGTTCAACTGTATATGCAAGACATTACATGAATACGATGAGACTTGCTTGGAACTTGGATATTGGAAATTGATGCAGAAAGAATTATTAAAGTTTTAGAGTACAAAATTAAAAACCTTTCCTTCAAGAGTATACATAATTTTTCTTTAAAAGATACACAGAAACTTTGCTTTTATAAGAATACAAAAAAATTATTTCGTTCAAAAATACACTGAATTCTTCCTTCAAAAATGCACAGAACACTTCCTTGAATAATACCAAAATTCTTCTTATCGTGAGCGTCCCCAAGGTAAAAGGGTGGTCTTTGTAAAAACCAATGTTTGGTTCTATTATGAGGTTACTAAGAGATAAGGGACACCTCAAGACATTCCATCTATTTCAACCCATTCAAATGTTTCAAGAATTGTTTTCAATATGTGGTCTTGTCATGTGTCAGTGTTTCCCAAAGAGGCGTATCCTGGGAATAACTCTGTCTAAATGTTGACCACATACTAATTCTCCGTATGGAAGATCGAAAATTACTCTTGATTAGGCTGTCAAAATGTGAAGTATAATTTTCGTTTCTATCAACAAATACACTAAATTTATTTAATTAAGTCATGCCTACATGGAATTTCAACTTTTTAACCTATTGTAATTTTTGTGCCTATTTAGTAGTTTTACAGGTTAAAGGACGTTCCTTACTGCTCGTTGACTTTTGAAACTTGGCAAGCTAATGCTAAGCCATCAAACTGACAATTGCCTTAAAAAATATAGCATCTTTCCATCAGTTGAAAGTCAAGAGGAGTGAATCAAAAATAGAAAACTACTTAGAATATACTCACTTAGAATACTACGAGATGACATTGAAGCACAAATTCAAATAGATGAAAAACTTAGACGCGGAAAATCCAATACGTCAGTATTTCAAAGAAATCCAAAATGCATGATTTGATCCAAGCTTTTCTTCATTCTTTACAACCAATGCATCATTCAATCATTAAAAACAAAACGAAAAAGGCGCCCCATATGGACAGGAAATACAAATTGTAGGCAGCAAGTAGTAAAAGCGAGGGAGTGAAATGACGAGAAAAACAAAGACATAAAACAAAAGCTATACCTAGTCCTCTTTTCCGCTCATCTTCATTCCTTGGCACATTACTGAATTCTCCAGAGACTAATGGCTTTCTCACTTTCCAGCTCGATTCGCTTAAGGCCAATAATATTTTGGCAACCACAAGTTTTTTAAAACAGACAATAATATATGGGACTCTCCTTTTTTTAAACTTTATAAATTGAAAACCAGCGTGTTCAAAGAAAATGAATAGAAACTTTTAATTACAAACAACATATCAAAGATAATATCGTGGGTACTTGCCAAAAATAAGTTACCTTTAATGAATTTCGAAAGCAATTTTTTTAATTACATAGTTTACATCCAGTTTGTTGGATTGGTAACAAAAAGTATTTTTGGAAATTAATTTTTGGATTGTGTCTTTCAAGGACCGTTATAATATGTTTAATGATTGACATACTGGGTGACTCACACGTTTGACGGCGTATTGGAGCCCTAAAAATTATGCAACAAACTCAAACTCAATTTCTTTCCGTTGATAGAGGAAGGTCTAACTTAACTTTTGAGGTCTAACTTTTTAAATTTAATTCATTAGATACCAAGTTAGGAACTTTTTAATTCAAAATTTACGTCAAAAAGGTGTATCAAATTAGGCATTTTTTAACATTTTTTCACATAATTTTTTTTCAAAATTTTCGAATTTCTCCATTTTTTTCCTATTTTGTTAACTTTGCAAGCTCGTTAACTTTTTAACTACTAAACACATTGAGCCGACCACAATCACAATCCTACTAAACGAAAAGTTTGCTCTTTGTCTTGATCTTATAAGACAATGGATTCAAAAATCCCTTTGCTTCCAATACACTTTTTTAAGCAACGTCGATTGGAAAGAACTTGAAGAAGAAGCTCCCTGAGAATAAGTGTCAAAAATGTCTTTTAAAAGGGAACTCTACAATTCTTCTGCCTCACTTAGGCATTTCCAAGAATACTGATAATCAATACAAATTACTTTCTTTTGCCACTTGTCACTGGGAAGCGAAACGTGTTATGCGGTTTGTGGCAATTTTAATATGTTTCTATATCTCAACTGTTAGCTAGTAACAAAAATGACTGAATCGACAATTTCTTTTTGTTCAGAAAAAAATCACAACAACAACAAATCATATTTATCAACAAATTAGAATTCCTCATTGCTGCTCTGCCAAGAACATTTTAAAAGTCCACGTGGCCAATTTGGTGGTTTTTATGTCGCCAAACGGAAGCAAATAAAAGTCCCCACCATGTTGCAAATCAAGGTAATTTGAAATCTTGTATTGGGTTGGGCTTTCTTAGAAAAAATCCGTACCCCCCTGTTGTGGATATCGATTTTTCTTAACACCTTCCCCCTGGATATCTGTGCTGAAAATTTCGAACCCCCAGGATATCCTTGATTTTAAAATTCTTACCCCCTGGACATCCTGAAATATTGAAAATTTTGAACCCTCCCACCTGGATATCTTTGGTCTTCAAATTCTTAACCCCTGGATATCCTAGGATATTGGAAACTTCAAACCCCCTGGATATCCTATATCCTCAACAGGGGTGGCTACGGGTTCGTTCTGGAAAAGCCCAATACTACGTAGGAGCCTAATGTTTTCCCTATATTTTGGACTGACAAATTCCAATGAAATGATTTTTGTTTTAAGCTTTGGAGAGCCGGAGTAACGCACATTGTCAAGATGCAAACATTTCAATATCTGCAGAGTATAAGTTTCATTTATTTGCATGTTGTCTTTCTTTAACCTTTCAATCTCTCAACAAAATCCTTCCTAGAAGGTTGTGGATCTGCCAATTTGAAACTTCAAATTTTCCGTTTAAAAATCTCATAAACAAGTTTGCAGAATGAAGCATCGAGACAAAAAAATTGTCTCTTTTATTCATAAGCGATTTTTAAAGACCGACGTAAAAGAAAATTTTAAGGCGAATTATATGCTAGGTCACAATATGTTATTTTCAGACTAGATAGCCGTAGTATCAATGACATCACTTAGCGATGACTTTTGGTTACCAAGGAATCTCATTTAATTATTCTTTACGTCATTTCAACTTAAATGGTACACTTCATCTTCTTTTAATAACAATTCATCATCATCATCTTTTTCATTGTCATCTAGTTTGCGTATTGCTTCCTTATAATTCAAACTCATTATTTTTCTTTATGAACATCCCTTTCCTTCGTTATATTAATAATACTACTACCCAGTGTCTTTTCAACGTTGTTTCAAAGTCCAAATAATGTTCTGACGTTAGAGCAACGTTATGTAGGCGTTAAAAAAACGTTTCGTGTCTGCGGGGTACCCATATCTGAAAAATTCAGTATGTGTTTTTGTTTGGTGATGGGATGATTGCAAATACCCAATGTGTTGTTGTTGTCGACGGAATTATTCGGCGTATAGAGAGAGAGCTTTTTATGTTGCTAAAGCTCTAGCCCTAAAAATGACCAACACAACTGAAATGGTCTGTAGGATTTTAGAAATGTGCTTCTTAGAAAGGTTGATATGAATAAGGTAACTTTCAAAAGCACTGAGTGGGTGTTAAGAGGGTACTTAATTCGTGTTTTGTGACTTTCTGCAACCGAAGTTATAATTGTAAACAACCTTGTTTATCAATCAAAACCCTGAAATTGATGCAGCAATGGGGGTAACTCTCAGAAAATAGGGAAGTTCCTAAATGTTTTTCCTTCGAAATTCATAAGAAACCTTCAATCTGCTAAACTCTTTATCAACTCCAGCCCTGACCTCAAAACGGCAATTTATTTATAAAGAACTGTGTATCTTTATTCTTTGATCGAAAAAAGATCCACTGCCAAACAAACCACAGGCAAACCGGCGATTATAAAAATAAGTTACTTTGAGTTTCTAGGCCGTCAATTTTTAAATGAATAAATTGCTATTTTATGTTGTGTAATTAGAGAAACTTTTGCGACAGAAACTTTCGCGTAAAATTTAAAATCACTGATTTGCAAAAGCGTATCTTGCTAAAGATTTTAAATCGCTCATTATTTTGAGAAACATTATTTCAAATAATTCTTTCATTCCTGAAATTACAGTATCTGCTGCTTTTGAAAGTTTCTCCCTCGGTTTCTCCAACTAAAATACCCGTCAGAAATTGTGAAAATTTTAAATTATTTTTAGTGTATTTTCAAAAAGAAAGGAATTTATAAATTTTACCAAAACAAATTTGATGAAAATGAAATGCAATTTCTGTTATTGTAATCGGATGCTTTTCAAGACACCAATTAAATTAAAAGTTTAAAGGGGCAATACATAATCGAAGGTCCATTTGTACACCCACAGTCTCTGCCTGTTTAAAAGCCTGCGGAAGTACAGCACAAGCTTGTTTTGAACAATCTTTAATAAACCAGTTTTTTAAAAGAAGTTTATATAACACTTTCGCACTGTCAGATCCAACCGCAAAATATTAACGACCTAATTTGATCATCTAATTAAAGAGATACGCTAATCCTATATACTCGCTATCTTTTCAACCAATTAAATAAAATTGTCGTCAAGAAAAGTATACATTTAACTCTGGGCTTCTTGTGAAACAAACAGAGATAAAAATCTCAACTGTTTCTTTTTTTTTTGAAAACTGTAAACAAAAGATAACATCTATAAACCAATACAAAAGATTTCTTTGTTTTCATTTTATTTTAAAGGGGGGGTTATATAACGCATGTAGTTTGATTGACGATGTTTTGGTATGCTTTAATTGTATGTTTTTCTAGCCAACCTGCTGATTAAATTGTGTACTATTTTTACCATCAACCTCGTACATGAACGATGCTAGATGCTACTTATTGATTAAGTTGGATAATGATCTCAATTAACTCCTTTATACAATGAGAAATGGCCCATTGTAAAAGTACACCTACAATAGACTCTCCTTAACTCGAACCTCTATAACTCGAACTCCTCCTTTACTCGAACAAATGTGTTGGCACGGTGAAGATTTCCTAACAAACCTTTATAAAAAACTCCCTATTTCTCGAACCTCTATAACTCGAATCTTCCCTTAACTCGCACGATTTTCTTTGTTCCTTGGAATATTTTCTCTCTATAACTCGAATTTTAGCCTTTTCTCCGACTTCGGGGAAGCAATGCTGTCCTTGAAGGACTTGAATAATAACATTAAACAAGATTTTGATAATAATAGTAAACAAACTGTAATTACTGATTTTGATTTTATCAAATATTTCATTTCCATCAACTCATTTTAATGAATTAGACAACAATTTTTCAAAAATTCCAAACTCTCTACTACTCGAACTCTCCATAACTCGAACGATTTTTGATTCCCCTTTGGTGTTCGAGTTATGGAGAGTGTACTGTATACATGAAATCTACCTGTGATACAATCGACGGGTAATTTTATTTTATTTTCTTGTTCACTTTTCAAAATCATTAAAAAGAAATCTCAAAAGAATCATAAACCAAGATTTTAAGTCAAATAATTATCAAATCATTTGAATCATTGGGCCAAATAACTCCTGAATCATATAGTGAGGTTTTAGCTCATTCACGGGTCTCTTCCAAAAATGAAACAGCCATGTAAGAACCCCCTGGAAATTTTTATAATATTTTCTATTTCATGAATTTGAATTATTTTTGTTCAAATGTTTTCAAGAATTATTCAAAGTGCATTACATAATCTCTATCAAAGCATAATTTCCACGACCCTTCCTTGCCAGTATTGCGTTTTTAAGTTAAACCCGTTTTAAAGGATTACAAGGTGTTCGATTTATAAACTGTCTGATGAAGCCATTGTAACATGATTGGATTGTAAAAATTAAATTATATTTTGATAATTGTCTTTGTTTTAAGTTTCAGGTTATCACTAAAATCTAAATCACTCCGTATATTTTCGACCTATCGCCCTTTAAAACATAAACCGTTTAAATTAACAGGATTGAAATAAAACGTGGGTGCCCTTTTGAAAAACCCAATATCGCTAAATGAGTAATTTCAAATTATTTTGTGAAGAGCTATTTTGCAATTTTCGCAAGTTATCTGTATGCACAATAATTAGGCATTCATTATAACTGATTCCTCTACAAACGTTCAACATTGAACTCTGATGTTGCAGAAGAGCATCCTGTATTTATACCATAGACTACAGGGAATAACTGCTGTCTATTTACCCAGCAGACACAAAACGTCCAAATAATGTTCTGACGTTGAAACAACATTGTTTGGACGTTGAAACAACATTGTTTGGACGTTGAAACAACATTGTTTGGACGTTGAAACAACATTCCCTACTTGCTGGGTGGGTACTGTCTTTTAAATGTCAATTTTATATCTTTTCAAATTTCGCGCCACTCACTCATTATTGAACCGTTTGTTTCAATTTTTTTAAACAAGAATATGAACCAAAAATGACAACTCTTTTACTCTCCGCCTACTAGAGTAAATCACTCGGGACTTTAAACAGGAGTTACAGGTGGTAGAAGAACGATTTTACTTTTGTTCAGGCCCATTTATGAACATATTGCATTCATGTGTTGTTCCAGGGAAGGAATTAAGACAATAATTGAGGACTTTTAGCAGTCATTCACCCTTCGTTTTTACACTGATAACCTTACAGGAAGGAAAATCAAAGAATCGGTTGCTTTTTAGTCTACGCAGACAGCAGGAAGTTTGATTTGAGCTTTTCTGAATACAGATACTTTGCAAGGTGGTCAATCAAAGTTAATCTCAAACTAATAATAGTGTTACTATTCAAATGAGGCTCAGGAAAGTCGAGTTAAAAAGTGTGAGTTAAAATCAAGTTAACCAAAAGTCGAGTTAAGCTATTTTTGACATCATCGTGAAATCGTAACATCGTGAAATTCAAAGTGCGCCATAAAAGAGTCGAGTTAGTAAAGTCGAAAATTTAAGCTACACCTTAAATTTTATAACGACAACGTCAAATTGTTTTTTTATAACTCAACCTTTCTAATTCGAACCTTTTAACTCGAATTTTCCGAGCCTTCTTATTCAAATGCTGATGTCTAGAAAAAACACATATTAATAAGCCCACCCATTTTGAACAGAAGGATTAACGTTTATAAATCCGATCTCCACTTGTTCGTTATAAGCATATATATTACTATGTATCGTTGCATATGTTTACAGACTCTTTGAATTTTAGAACTTTTTTCACTTTGGGTTGAATTAAGAGATTCAAGCGTGGTTTCTACCGGGCGATATTAGGCGCGATAATAGGCGATAAAAAACAGGTGTGTTTAAATTTTGGTGGAAACGTGACGATAACTCTACTTTCGCTTTCTATCGCTGGTCTTTTAATTGTGGTATGTTTGAACTGTAGGATTTTCTTATAATTGTAGCTATTTTGTTAACATATTTTCAATAAGCAAACAAAGGAATACGAAAGGGTTATTGACGGATTTGTTGCATGGCGCCTTCTCAAACATTTTGAGAATCTTTATTTTCAGCAGCGAGAGACAAGTCTCTTAATCAACCGGCAATTGATTTCCTGTTCTTAAAAGACACGGTTGTTTGTTTTTTTTAATACTGGGAGGAACACCCTTCTCCCCCCAGTTACCCCAAAATTATTATTATTCACGCATTAAAAATTTGCATTCACGCAATGAATAAGCCCATTCACGCAATCCCCACGCAATCACACAAACCGCTAGAGGGAAAGGAGGGGGGGGGGGGGTCTGTAAGAAATTAATCTCCAAACAGATCCACTACTCCACTGAGTTCCGTAAGAGTATCTGCAGAGGTTCATCAGAAAGTCTTTACGTATCTGCGTAAGCTATTTTGTAAGGAGAAAAGAATTAAAAGCGCTTCAATCCGGCAAATTTCAAGAAATTTCGAGAAGTATCATCCGTCGGAACGGATGAAAACATCAAAGGGATACATCCAACCTCTTCAGATCATCTATTTCACTGCATCCTTTTAGAGCTACGCGTGGTGCTGAAAGTGAAATACTGATCTGAAATTGACTAACATTTTTTAGTGTAGAAATTGTTGAAAGTCTTTCATTCAAGTGCTCATTTCTGATAAAAAACCGGGGGTTGAGGATGAGGGAATATGATGCTAGTTTCTTTTACGGAAGATTCCTGCCCATCCAAATTGGTTAGCAAAGTTACCCTCAATTTAATTAGATGAACTCAATTTATCAAGTTATGCATAATCAATTCTGTAGGAGGTATGATTTTGGTACTACTTTTGGTCACACAATTTTAACTTTTTGACATGTGTTTTTTAACTATGACCAACTTCACGCTTAGAGTCATGAAAATGTAAACGAACGGTGCACACCATTTTACATTTTAATGATATGTATCAAAAATATTCGATGTATAATTGAGAGATTATTTTTATAGCTATCGGATGTAATACCGATGTCTTTTTTTTTGCTACTTTTTAAAGATTTCCTGCAATTTCGAAACGCGTATATTAAAAAAATGTTTTTGTGTTGTGTTTCTATATAAATATTGCTATAATAGTCGTTTATATTGATTTCTTAAATTGAAATGTCTCTCTTTGTGCTGAATTCTTTGTTTTTTGTTGATGCTGTTAGGACTAGTTAGTATAGGAGGAGACAATTTGTCGTTTGCATCAAATTCATTATATCCGTACCCACTCCCCTAATCTTCAGTTCCTATGACATCAAGGAGATACGTTTTTTGCATGTAAGCAAGTTTGTAGCATCTGTTATTCGCTTTGTGCAAGTGTTAAACTAGCTGATGCTTGCCATTTTTTAATGTTTCTTTGGTTCTCAGGTACTCCTAATTTACGTCATTAGATAAACTAAATTATTTTTGCAAGAAAATTAATTGGTAAGACCCTAACATTTCAAATTCTATGTTATAAATAGTAAACCACTTAATTTATTTTCTTCGCCGCAAGAATTGATATTGTTTACAATATAGTTTTTCGATTTGCCGTTGATGCCCTTTTTCTATTCTAGAGCCATTCATTACGCACGATTTCATGGTAGAGCGTGATTGTGTGGACATTTCTAATTCTAGATTATGAATGAAAAACAAATTAATTTCTTTACCGCAGCAATCTTGCTAACAATATGGTGTTTGGACCTACCCGGAGGTCCTATAAATATAATCTTGACGCGATTTTGCAATCTGTGGATTTGTACCATTTCTCTTCATTTTAATTGTACATTACATTATGCGTGTATCTCTATTGATAAAATTTCAAACTGTGGTTTCCTTCTCGAACATAAGTTGGGTCCACATAACCCTGCTAAACATCTCACCGACACCGATTTTGCTGACGATATTGCATTAAACAGTTCCAGCCTGGAAGATGCGCAAAAACCTTTCGATGCCTTAGAGTCAGCTGCCAATTATGTTGGTCTTTATCTCAATGAACTAAAAACCGAGTACCTTACTATCAATATTAACGATCCCTTAGCTGAAATCAAAACTGTGTCTGGAATTAAACTCAAAAGAGTTAGTGACTATAAATATCTTGCCTCCTCATCTGAGAAGGATTTCAAGGTACGCAAAGCACTTGCTTGGAGTGCATGTAATGAACTCCATAAAATCTGGTCATCTGAGTTCTTAACCTCTCAACTTAAAGTCAAGGTCTTTAAAACCTGTTCAAAAACGGCCTGAAAAAGAGCTTTTCGAGGATTTTTCTTGCTAAGACTTTGTGACCCTGTCTCGGTGGACCCGGTGGAAGTCAGTGGGGATAAATAAAGATAAATGAAATCCAATGGGGAAATGAAAATCGGAACTTTCTTTCGCAGGGAATACGAAATTCTGTTTATTGTGTTTTGTTCGAAACAACTGACGGGAATGAAGCAATTTAGTTTCAAAATTTAGGGATTAAAATTTCTATATATTTCATTGGGAATGAATTTATATGGAAGATTTAAAAAAGTTATTTTCCCAGCGGGGGTAGGGGTTTCGCCGAGAGATAGAGGAAAATAAAAGTTTATCACAAAATTTTATTTAATGAATGTTAGAATGATTTGTTATAAAACGAGGTAAATGTCAATAAAAAGATTACTAATGGCTACTCAGTATTCCATCGGAAGTGTAAAAATACACCTGTTTAAATTGCTTGAAATTTTCAATTTGTAATTTTTAAATATAGCTAATTAATTTTACAAGGGCGTTTGCGAATAGGTCTACCATCCGGCCATTGAAGATCGTAAATGGTTGCCATTCTTTGAATATTATTGTGATATTGGCATGGTATTGTATATTGTTGCAGTAAAAGACTATACTAATGAAACTGCTCATGAAAACTTTATTGTACGAGAACGAAGTTCATTTAGAAGATTAAAACATTTGAAACTTTTGAAAATGAAAAAACCTATATGATTTTGTTACACGAAAATTTCACGTCATTTTAATTTCACGGTTGAAGCAATAATGCGACTTTCGTGACGTTTTAATTCCACGGTTTTTCGATCGATTTTTTACTGTCTGTCTTTATTGAGTTTGAATGCAAACTTTGACTTAAAAAACATTTAAAAAACATCTTATCAATTTTGACGCCAATCCAGATTACCCTCAATTTTGGAATGTAATTATAAGTAAACAGGAAAATGGCTTTGGAAGCAAAATTGTAAGGCACACAAAGAAAATTATTGATGTACCTTATATTGCAGTAATTAAAGTCTGTAATTTTCTCGAACTACAATAGAAATGCAAATATTCGTAGAATTATACCTGGTAAGGGAAAAAATATTCGAAAATACCCCTGCTAATTTTCCTTTGGGCATAATTTTCATTTTTTCAGTGGATAGGATGCCCCACAGAGTCTTGAGGGGATATCAGGGTATCCGTAGTTTTGGTATGTTTTGGGTCTAAACCTTGAAATTAAACTCCACAAAATTAAATTCCACAAAATATGAAAAAATCAACCCAAATAATTAACCTGTTAGTGTTTTATAACCCTGTCAAGCACAAAATTAAATTTCGCTAAAATTTTCATTTAGAGAAACTGGAAATCGAATTTCGCGAAAACATCCCAGGCCTTTTCTTCGAGTCTTTAAAGTACTAATTTGTTTTTCTCCCTGTGACTTGGTTACTGCTCCCGAATGCCACAGCCCGAATGAATATCTTCTTCTTTGTACCCTTTTGAAAAAAATTGAATTCTACATTTTTCTAGAGACCATGTAACGACTTTGCTGATAAAGACAATAAGGGGCATCATTCCGTATTTTATGAACAACAAATGGTGGAAAATAGATAGATTAGAGAAACGAATGAAAAAAGCTTCGAAATGCTGGAAATCTGGTAAGATTTACTTCATTTGTATCCTCGTTTTATCCTTATGCTAGAGTACCATATGAGTGATGTTTATAAAAGTTGTTTGATACCTTAAAGGGGATAATTTCGTCGGGTAAAATAATCGTCGGAAATTTTCCCTGGGGTGTTTTTCAGACGGAAAGAAAATTCTGCGGGTGCTTTGATATCATATTATTTCATTTTTATCAATTAATTTTAGTGTCATATTCCGTATTGTTATCCAACTTTAACCCTTCTGAGCTGTGCTCATCCACAGCGGATTGATCACTTTCAAAATTTAGGTTATTCGTCGGGCAAAATTTTCGTCACTTGGCCAAAATATCGTCACTTTTCTCCGACGAAATTATCCCCTTTAAGGTAGTTTCAATCTGATTTTACTACGTACTGTGTGTGGTTTCGTTCGTTGCCTTATTTATTCGCGTCTTTTTTACTATGCTTTCCTTGAAGAATTGGCCAACCCAGCAGACACACAACGTTATTCCAACATTGTTTCAGCGTCAAAATAACATTCTGACGTTGAAACAACGTTGTTTGGAGGTTACGTCGACGTCCCGTGTCTTCTGGAAAGGTTTTAAAAAACTCATGGTTTAAAACTCAAAAGTTTACTTGAAATTGACTGAAAAAGATTATCTCATCAATGACTCATTGTTTATTGTTTGTTTACTTCAACGTTGCCCCTGGGAGCAGTGCACCGAATTTTTTTTTTTTTTCCTCAACACAGAAAGACGACACCGTGCTATTTTGGATTGAGGCCAGCTAGATTGTTACTGTTTTTAGGAAGCCACAGCTAATATTACCGCCATGTTCTCTTGTGGATGTTGATGAGAACCAATTATTCCTCTTTGCGTCATCGCCTTTAATCTACTGCTATTCTTGTATCTTTTTTATGATAATGTTGTTCTCGTTTAATATAGTCGGAGTAACTTGTTGTTACCGCGGGAAATGTTTTGCAACGCGAAGTCAACCATAACCAAAAAAGGAACTGATCTCCTGAACTGTTTTAATAGTTTTACGTTACTGTTCTTAACCACTGATAAATTTATGAATCTTCTAAGGGAGCTATTGTTGCTTTAACGCGCCGAAAAACACATTAATGCGTTTACCGTACCAGTCTTTTGGCTATAGTTCATTGGCTATACCTTCATTTTAAGTAATCCAAACCGAATGCTTTTAGAAAGAGTATGAAAAGAGTAGTCTAAATCTAGACTAATAATTTCACATAAACCACTACAACATTATACAAAGAAGCAAAAAAGTAAAAGCGAAAAAAAAAAGAAACAAAAAAAAGGAAATTAATGGTCTAGTAACATAGCTGCTTTTCTCATTTATTATGCATAAAACATTTTTTCTTTCTTTTATCTAAAATAACCCTTTTGTACAGAACATAATGAAAAAGAAAAAGATTTTACTCTTATTCTTTATAAAGAAATATCTTTCATTTGATATAAAAATCATGAATTTTAAGTTTTTGAGAAAGCCGCGAATAAAACTTTAAATTTTTGTACCTAAAAATCCACAGCGCAGAAAAGGAAGGGCTTTCTAACATTATTAAAACTTTTGTCTATTTTTCATGTTACTAGCCTTGACGCTAATTTGAAGTTTGAATTTTGTGTAAAAAATTTAAAAATGAAATGAAATCAAAGGAACTGACCAAATGTATAGCACTGTGTTTAAGTCTTAAAAGAATTCTTCGAACTTACGAAAACTTATAATATAAAACAAATCTCTTTTCCGGAGAAGAAACGCTAACACGGCTTTAATTTGTATTACTAGACGTAATATTGCTGAATATCCCTTATGTTTGCTCTGTAGGTTTAAAAAACACCGCACATAAGTATCAAAGAGGCGCTGGGAGGCTCAAATATTGCTAAGACTTACATCCGCAATGTTTGTTATTTTGGATAACAAAACTATCAACAAACAAACAAACAAAAATGGGAAAAATAAAAGTTTATTACCATAGTCTAAAGCAGTATAATTAAAAGATTTATTTTAATTAATGTGTTTACATTTTTTTGCAATAAAAAATGGGTTGATAAGAATTAATTAATTTTCATTATTGTTATCTACGGATATTATTATGTTCCGGGGAAAAAAAGTAATTTGGATTTTTTTGTATCAGTAACTAAACTGTATTGTACAATGACCGATATCCGATTTAGCCACACCAGAACATTCGGGCAACGTTCAATTCTAAGTCTGAACCGGACATTAGGTCTTGAAAAATCAGAAAATGCGTCATGGAGTGGAGTATACATTTTTATCAAATTTTTGAAATATTTATGAGTGATTATTCCCTTTTAAGAGGATTAATGTGAAACAATTTTAATGGAGGAAATATGTAGGATTTTTGTGAAATTGTTAAGGTTGTTTTGCATTAGTGTTGATTGACAGAACTTTTTTTGATCAAATGACGAAGTTTACCCGTATTCTACATGTTTTGGTGTAGATTGATTGGAGATTGAACCCAGACTGAACTTACATTGTTGCCAGTAAACGCAACCAGAACATCTTAGACTGATAACTCTGAACTTATCTCTGTACAAAAATTAACCACTTTTATTAATACTGCCAAACTTAAGCACATGAAATTTTGGTGAACTGAATTTTCTGAGAAATCAAATGATAGGATACAAAAAGGGGGGAGTTAACGAAAATATTCAGAATTTTGACAGCTTGTCAGTTTAAGATAGCTTTTAAATCTATTGCATGTAAAAAATGTGAAGTATCTGATTGAACAGAATCTAAATCAGGAAAACTTTCTGATAAACCTTTATAGGTATAGGTATATTCTCACGCTTTTCTTTAATAAGAATACCACTTTATAAGAATATGGAGGATGCATGTCATAAGAATAAAGGCCATCCCAAGGTCAAAATCTCTTTCTCTACTCTAAGGACCCGAATAAACGTCACCCCCCCCCCCGCTTATTATTTTTCGAAGTATTATCGGACCCCCCTGTTTTTATTAGGACTTAAGAATAGATGTTAAGAATATTTAAGGATGATTTCGACCAAAAAGTTAAGAAAATTCATCATGACGAAACGAAAAAACACTATTCTTATAAAAAAGCGTGTAATCAAGAACCAATCATATATCCTGAGGCTTTGAGGTCATTTTAAGGTTTAAATAGCCTAAATTAAATTTCTAGCTTAAATTTCACTGTATTTGGAAAAAAATAAGAACGTTTTAAGTAAAATTCAGAAAAGTTCCCGACGTTTTTATATTCAGTGAAAAAAAATGGAAAAAATAGGTCAAAATCTGTTCACAGCAGCATGATATAGTTTATAGAATTTGGTACCCGTTGCGTTGAAGATAAGTCTCCCATCCAATTGGAAATAAAGATATTGTCACTGCGCATTTGAAACTATCGACATAATGTTTCGTTGTTTTTGTACATTTTGCACCTTGGAAATTTGTTTTTCTAAATTTGAGTGAAAATTATCGCTTCCTTCCTTTTTCACAGTTAAACCTATTTTATTTCTTCTTCGGAAGTAGATGTTGAAAGTCCACTTCCTACATTTGCGATAGCTCCTGTCAAAACATCTGTCATTTTTAAAATTTACTCTTTTCAATTCTAAAAAAAATGATAGTGCAATGTCTTATCGCTGGATAACTCGGGTAAGTTATGGCATGTCCAAAAAACTTATTTAGTAAAGTGAATCTTTGATCAAACTTTTAGGTGAATTGAACAAAGTAATCATAAGATATTCAAGTTTAAAGTTTTGCTGACGTCAGCAGATTTTGCCATAATCAACTAATTTACAAATTACTCAATTTTGGCTCAGAAAACAATTAGGTAACACCCCGTGGCAAAAACCTCAATAAATTGGCCTTCTTAATCAGTTATCCTTTTTTACATATTCCATCGGTTAGTGGTGAGCAAAAGTTATGGTAAATTTTACCAGTTTTTTGGACGTGCCATAACGAGAATGTCTTTTTTTCTCACTTTGAGCATTTTGAGCATGGGCAACTGTTGTGCGCAGATATGTAATTTTTGCGCATATATGTAATTATTTTGCGCAGATATGTAATTTCGAGCTGCCAAATTATGTAATTGACTCCCTGCGCAGATATGTAAAACCCGGTCTTTTTCTCAGCAGTGGATGCTTGAAATTATCCAT
>JAUJPO010046063.1:0-16548 GCA_032270745.1 Tiaropsis multicirrata
GGTTTTGAAATACAATTCTGATAAAAGATATCCAGATATAGGGCTTTCATCATATCACATTTATAATGTACATAACATTTTGGAATGATTTTCTATTTTTTGCATTCTTTATAAGATTGTTGAAAGAATAATAAGGTGGCATTTAGTGTAAGCTATGTCTAGTTTAAAGATAATGAGGACTTGTAACTTTATTTTCAAAAAACAGAATAAAAGCGAAATTAATTTATAAGCCAATGGTAGCCGAGTCATTCAAAAAAAATCACGATCCGGCTTGTATTCAGAGTACATAGCTACACACCTAACCGTAGAAAAATGATCGCAGATGAATTATTTCAAGAGTTTCTAGGTTCAACCTTCTCGAATATTCGCGAAATATTTTATATTTCTTTGTTCGAAAAATTCGCAATTTTGTCAAAATTTTATTTCTTTCAAAAATCACAAAAGACTTTACCATAGTGGACCACCTACAAATTAAACTTTGTCGAACCATTAGTTTGTTATCGTTGTTCGTTATTAGCTTTCCTCGAGATTCATTCATTAGTTTTTTCATACAAATAGGTTTTTTCAAAATATCACATTTGTAATTAAAGATGATATTTTGGGCGTACGGATTTCGTGAGACTGAAAACTCGCGAAATTTTCGACACTTTTAAGAATTTTTGCGAAAAAGGCCGAAAATCGTGAAAAAGTTGGGATTTTATATATTTTTTTATCTTTTTATTTTCTAAATACGCAGACTCTTTGGTCTCTAATAATCGTCCGGGAACGCTTATTAACTTTTACCCAGGACATTCTTATTCCAATTCCCCCCCCCCCCCTTGGCAACAAAATTTTCCGTCAAAGTATTACTCGTTTTTTTAGAAGTTGATTATATATTTTAGCATAAAACCTTCGGCAATCAACCAAATCAAAAACGAAAAGATTACTGAAAAATAAATTGTTTTTTTTATTTTACAAAGTGCTGCTGAATATGAGCTACGGTTTTACGTTCAGCCTTCTGATATCTCAATTGTCGTATCTTCGTCGCGGAGGGCGGTTTTCACGCTATAAGATAAAGAATGAAATTACCGTCAATTCAACATATTCAAGATATGTAAACACCAGATGTTTGCCACTAGTTTTATTATAAAATTTGTAAATAAAATGTAAAAACGCCCGGATTTTTAGGATGTTTCCGTATACATTCGGATATATAACAGCCTAATTTGGTGATATCAGTCAAAAAAAACTTTTAATACCAGCCTATATAATTCATAGTACCCATTCTTAATCGTTTTTCTGAGATAAATTTGAAGGCTCGACCTGAAGCAAAAAGTATACACTGTGAATAGAAAATTTTTACACACAGTTCCGAAAATGCCGTTTCTTGTAGAATTATTTGTAAAAACACTCGTACATAAAAAGCATTTCAATTCATTTCGTCAATGGTATCAGATCGCAACAAAAAGAACAACGAATTAAAAAGGCGAGCACAGTATTATATTCATTAGCGAGGTTAAGAGTGTCCGAGATAAATCACAGGACGGGTCTTTACAGCGCACATTTTACAGGCTGGCCCGGGTAACAAGGTAGGTTGAACCTGCAAATAAATACACTCTTTTTTTATAAGCATAACGCTTATAAGCATATTCAGGCTGAAATTGGTAATACATTAACCATATCTCCAGGCTGAGAATAAAGCTCATCGATTTTTTTCTCTTCATCATTACTTTCAGAAAAACAAAGAAAGGAAAGAGGGTAGATTTTTAACAAAAATAAACACAACGGAAATGGGAGTCAAAATCAACAGACCTTACAATTTTACTCTGATAAGCACAATTTGAGGCTAAAAACAAAATTTTGCTAGGCATATTGAGCATTAGCTCAATTTTACCGTATGCTTATAAAAAAAGAGTGTATCTTCTTTCGTTCGAGAACGGAAAACCGTGAGAATTTTGGTTCTAGAACAAAAAGAATATTCTAGACTAGCTAATAGCCAGATAAAAATTGTCTCATTGTGATTCGGACATTGCAGCTCAAGACCGTGGTAAACTTAATGAACAGCCATACTTTCAGTTTGGTGGTCGTGGTTTATCAGTACTTAACCTCATTAT
The DNA here is from genome assembly GCA_032270745.1 of Tiaropsis multicirrata. Classification (NCBI taxonomy): domain Eukaryota; kingdom Metazoa; phylum Cnidaria; class Hydrozoa; order Leptothecata; family Tiaropsidae; genus Tiaropsis; species Tiaropsis multicirrata. The sequence continues at coordinate 2,094 of JAUJPO010046063.1, forward strand.
TGAGTAGCCTTCAGAAAGGATAATGATGAACTTACCAATGAAATAATAAATTGTCTCAGTTTCATTCCAAACATGCGACTAAAATTCTTGATCCTTCTCTCGACGTAAGGGTGTAGCGTGCGGTGAGGTATTTTTGTGCCCCATGGTCGTTTAGTGCCCCATGGTCGTCTAGTGCCCCATGGTCGTCTAGTGCCCCATGGTCGTTTAGTACCCCATGGTCGTTTAGTGCCCCATGGTCGTTTAGTACCCCATGGTCGTTTTGTGCCCCATGGTCGTTCAGTGCCCCATGGTCTTTTAGTGCCCCATGGTCGTTCAGTGCCCCATGGTCGTTCAGTGCCCCATGGTCGTTTAGTGCCCCATGGTCGTTCAGTGCCCCATGGTCGTTTAGTGCCCCATGGTCGTTCAGTGCCCCATGGCTGTCTTGTATACCATGGTCTTTTTGTGCCCCATGGTCGTTTTGAAACATACCATGTGCCCCATGGCTGTCTTGTATACCATGGTCGTTTAGTACCCCAGGGTCGTCTTGTATTCCAGGGTCGTCTTGTGTTCCATGGCCGCCCTGTCGACCAGGGTCGACTAGTTGTCCACGGGCCGTATGTGTTAACTACTTTAAAAAAAGGCTTCAGTCAGTTGAGTTACTCCATCTTGATACAAATTTAGTCAGAGAAAAGTGACTAAAATTTCCTGAGATGATTAGACCTTTCCCCGACTAAAATTAGTCCTAATACCTACCTTAGTTTATAGTTTATTTTTATCATGTTGTATTTTAAGCATACCAAATTGTAGAAAATAATCCTTTGAGATAACTATTTAGTGATTTTTTACCTGAGGAGGCGCAAGTTTGAGGGCAATGCTTTGAAACGTCAAATTCATTATTTCCACAGCCAAGCATTTGACCACAATTCCTTTTCAAATTTTTACATGATCCTTTACAAACACGTTCTGCTAACCTATTGTTGTCTACTTCTTGTGAACCTAAAATTTGAAAGGGATATTTAAAATAATTTGCAAGAAATTTGACGAATATATTGGTTAATTGAAGGTCGAGATAACTGCAGAAGTGTTTATTCATGTTGTATTTTAAACATACCAAATTGTAGAAAATAATCCTTTAAGATAACTATTTATTTTTAGCAATCTTTTACCTAAGGAGGAGCAAGTTTGAGGGCAATGTTTTGAAACGTCAAATTCATCATTTCCACAGCCAAGCATTTGACCACAATTCCTTTTCAAATTTTTACATGATCCTTTACAAACACGTTCTGCTAACTTATTGTTGTCTAGAAAATTGAAAAAGAACAATTTGTGTTATTTGCAAGAAATTTGCAGCTTAGTCCCAGGGTATCCCCTGCGTTATTCGACATTTTTGTATGGCGCGTCAAATAATATATCTCGAGCCCTGGGAACGAGGTTGAGAAATTTGATGAAAATATCGGTTAATTGTGCTATGGTTTATACAAAGTCAGTATGAATACCCCGGTCTGGAAGTCTTTTTTTTCTTTTGTTTACATTTTGAACTTGTGTACGCAAATTGCTTTGTTTTGCTCACTTATAGATCATGTGATAAAAAAAAAAGACAAATCCCAAGAGAACATATAGAACAATAACATGATCAATAAGTGAGCAAATTGACATTTGACTTTTGTTTTAAACAAAGAAAAAGTTGACAAAAAGATATATGAATACATTGCCAGAACAGTGTATTTTATACTGACTATGGTTTATATAATAAGCTTGCCCCTTCCAAAAAGAAACTTTCGAATTGGAGGACAATAAAATAACTTCTTAACCGCATTAACCGACTTACTTTATATTCGGATTAACTTTCGTGAGGTCAAAAATTTTGTGTGTGTTGAAGTTAATTTTAAGGGCGTTGTCTGACCTTTGCCCAGTCAAAAATTCGCGAAATTCTTTGGATAAACTTTCGAATGACGGAATTATTTGACATAATTGAGTATATTTAGGTAGATTTAGGCATAGCCACAAAAAGAGATTCTATCAGCCGATGTTATTGTTTACAAGAGTATGATTTAGGACACTTTATCTTTAAATTGGAAATTATAGCAACATTTTGCAAATGAGCGATTTAAAAATTTTCGCGGCACAAACTTTTGGCGAAAGTTAATCCGACTAAAGTAACAAAAAAGTATAATTTCTTTGAAGGAATTTTTTATGGAAATTTTATAATGGAAAAAAAATCGAAAAATTAAAGATACATGTTAACCCTCTATTAACCGTCTTGTTAAAAAGAAGTTTAAAAAAATTAAATACAAAGAAAACAAACTTACCATATACATTTTGGGCAGATGCAAATGTTACAAAAACGCTAAAAGCGAGTAGAAAAACCAGCTGTCTCATCGTTACAGCAGAAAGATTCAACTGCTCTGTTGCTTTTCATCTGTACAAAATCCTATATTTATTACAAAAAAAATCAAAAATCAAAAACAACAAAAATATGCAAAGTAAAATATGATTGACTCTTGTCCTATTCAAAAACCTTTCATAACCAATCAGAAAAGGGCTTCAAACTCTTTAAAATTTGTGTCGAGTTTGCAAATTTTTTCTTTCGTGAAGTGTTGAAATAAAGTATATGTTAAACATCATTAATCCTTCAAATAGGTACGATAAGATAATATTGTTTTAAAGCGCCATTGACGCAAAATCAACATAAGACCTTAAAACCTTAGTCAAACAAATAAGGATAGTATAAATAGATCTTATGTTGATTTTGCGTCAATGGCGTACTCTTTGAGAGAGTTCAAATTTTCACCTTATTTATGGTGGCCCATCGTTATCAACCGGTTTTTAATAAAAAAATTAAAATTGAAAGTGATTCTAAATTTGTAAATGAATTTCATTTAATTTTGCGACATAGGCCAGCTTTATAGTTTGAGAGCTGTCGCCCTTTTTATTAGATCATAAGCCTCAGAATTTTGACCACTCCCATCTTTTTTGCCGTAATGAATGAAAACTATTCGAAATTAGCAGTTATTTTGGTCCTGAGAGACCAAATAAAGGGTAGAATCTTCAAGGAAGGAATTTAAGAAAGTTTTAAAATCCTTTGCTAAAACCGGGGGAAAATTGTCGAAAAATGTACTGTAAGGGTACTGCACTGTAAGGGTCCGAATTTGAAGGTCCGATTTTTGGCCGCACATACCGTCGAGCCAAACGTCGTTATCTTAACTTATGAAAAATACTTTTTTGCTGCACCAAGCAAGATTCTCAGGGGATAAAGCTGCTGATTAATTTTAGTTCATAGAAAAGTGAAATTGTAGAATAAATAGATTTAAGTTTTTACTTTGATAATAACCCTGGGCTTGTATGTAAAGTGAAATTGAAATATGAAAATATATTTTTTTATTGATAATGCTGGGCTTCAATAAAAGTTAAGTAAAAATTTAAAAATTAATTTCAAATTGTTTTTTACATGATAACGATGCGGGCCATAAGAAAAATAAAACTCACTTAAGTTTAATGTTACTTTAAAAATTGATTTCACTTTTAAAATGATTCTAAAATGTAAAAAGTGTTTTAATATTATCATATAAAAAAAGGGTTGATAACGATGGGCCACCATACTTATCCCATTTTATTGACCAGATCATTTCGTAGACGATGTTATCGTCCGTAAGAAATCCAATCGCGGGAAAATTATGTAACTGAGTTATACTACCAGATGAGGCTGCTGAAGGAAAAATTTGCGCGGCGGTAGAGTGATGAACATACGGCTTTCTCACCCTACCGCTATTAATTCACCCGCGCGGAAACACTCGACCGCGCGGCTTTTTATTATTTTGAGGTTATTCGGGATAAAGATTTAGTCTTAGACAATAGGATAGTCTAATCATTTCGATGATACATAATTTCTGAAGAAAAATTTGTTTGAAAAACAGCTAAAATATTTTTCAGTAAAATTAAAATTCTAAAGCTTGAATATTTCAGAAAAGTTTTAAGAACATTCCAAACCTTTCTTCGGCCACAATAATTCTCTAATAAAAAAACGTGTATATTACCTACTCACAAATGGAAGAGAATTTTGACAGCAAAACTAAACACTTTGCATCATCGTTTTTCCTAATCTAAAAAAAAATCTAAAAAAAAGACTGAGTACTAAATTGCTGAGATAATAACAAATATTAGTTGAACTGTTGACAATTTAGACATAAAGACGTGACCCAACGTCAAATCACTTATCAAACCTTTTATGTTTTCAATCCCCAGACAGTAGTTTTAACCCCTCGGACATCATAAAAGATATCCTGACCCCCTAATATTTTTTGAATTATAACAACTTACAACAGGTTTATCGCGCGCCATTTGAAGATAAATCGAAGTTTCTATGTGTTTCTACTGTATGGTACATTTCTTACATCTAATAATAAATATATGGATCTCTCTCTTAAACAACTTTTAATAAAGGGTCTTAAAAAATTCTTTTTTTATTAAATAAAATCTATCAATCTATACCAATAATTACTTTTGCTCTGAAGTTTTGAAGTTGGAGTTTATAGACGTGACAGTCACCGTTGAAGTTTTTGGTGTAGTTAGCCTTGGTGATGATAACTTAACAGTTCTACCTCCAGTGACAAGCAGACTAGGCGACGAAAAAACAATGTTAGCCGGAGTCCGTAATTGAGAGCCTATGTTGATGGGTGACATTTGAACTGGAGTTGTCCCAGAGAAACAAGTCTTCGGTAAGGAAATTTTTAGCGGAGCGATAGAAGTTCCTTGTTTTGGCGTTTGAGAAATACCCGCAGGCATCACTGATGGTTGTCTTTGGAAAGTGATGTTTGTAAGGGCGGAGGGCGTAACTAGTTTGCCTCCAACGGCTGCCCTAGGAAGACGTACAATTTTCGAGGTATCCCCAGCTGCTGCGTTTGCTAGTTGTTGTGGTTGGATTAAAAGTTGGGCGTTAGGATAAATACTCCCGGTAGAGTTCGGTTTTTGGACAACTTGTAATAGAGCTTGAAGAGTGGTACCTGAGGGGCGCATTTTGGCAGTGCTGGTTACACTACTAGCTATGGAAGCGGTAGAACGAACGGTGGTTGTTTGAAGGTTGGCACGAGCCGCTGCTACTAACTGATTCAAAGATAAAGTCTGCATGTGTGAATTTTGAACTGTAGTTACAATACTTCTCGGTGAGGAGGCCAACTTTTTGGCTGAAGCTAAGGAGGTTTTCAGTTTTTGTTGTTGTTTTTCGTTGATGGCTATGTACTGTTGAACGATATTAGAAGGAGACTGTCGAATTTTGGTTGTTGCCAGTATTGGTTTGTTTGTTGGCTCCTTTGCTGCACTATGCTGTTGTTGTTGTTGTTGTGGCAATTTAGAAGTCGTCAAGAGATTAGCCTGTTTTAAAAGGGCCGTTGGAGAGTGTATCGTTTTGTTGTTTGACGTTGTTAAAGACACACTGACTAGAGGCCCTGGTACTGTCACATTCTTGGTAGAAATCCTTTTGGCAGATATGATTTGGTTTAGATTCTGAAGCGTCGATGAAGGTATATTGCCAAGTGACAATCCCATATTAGCTTGGATTGGTTTACCAGCAACACCGGCGAGCAGAGATTGTTTAATGTTGTTTGAATTAGGAGGCGTTGCACCTTTGACCGAGATGACTGGTGAGTGTGCTTTCTTGTTCATTATCTGTTGTAAGGAGGCTACTGTTGGCTTTCCAGATACCGATTTTGTCGAGATAAAGAATTGCTGTTTAGTTGCAGGTTTAACTTGGCCTTGGGTAACTTGCAGCTTAGTGGGTATTGCCTGTAGCTGGATTTGAGTTGGTGCTAGTTTTGAGGATAGTTGTTGTTTCTGTTGTAAGGCTTTCTGCTGTTGCTGTAGTTGGGCAAGTTTTTGTATGTGTTGTAATGTTGGATTGTTTGTTTTGAGTTGTTTTTGTTGTTGCTGTTGTGAAGCCTGTTGTTTTTGTTTTTTCTGCTGTTGGTGTTGTAGTAATATGGCGTTGCTGATAGCTAACTGTTGTTGCTGCAACAGTGTAGACTGAGTTGTTTTTGTTGTGGCGTTTGAGACTAACGTTTTGTTCGAATCCAGGGTGTGGATTAACAAATTGGGCAAGTTTCCAGAGCTGATCGGTGACAGGTTGTTAAAAACGTTACCTTTCAAGAAGACGGATGGTAGGTTGACCTGTTTGGCTGTGGTTGGGTAAAGAACATCACTCGTACTCTTGATTTGCGTTTGATTTGATGTGGTGGAAAGTTTGGTGGAATTCGAGCGTTGCCTTGGTTGTTTTGGTTTTGTAATAGTTTTGGTGGAGGTTATCGTAGTTGGGAGAGTTAACACTGAGGTAGTTGCAACTGTCAGATGTCGTGTAGTAGTTGTTGCGATTGAAACCTTTGAAGCGGGATGTGGTTGGTGATTTTGAGATTCGACAGAATTTGACAGACCATGAGAAGTGTTTGTAAAAAGGTTCGACGAGGCTGTTGGTGAAGGCTCTATCAAGAAATCAGTATCGTCAGGTTCAGGATCAAGGATGGCTTGTGTTGCCATCAATGCTTCACGTTCCATCGACATTTGAGAGTCAGTCATTATTAAATCCGTGGTGGTCATCTTAGGCTGTTTGGAAGATCGAGATTCTAGAGATATTGCTGACGAATGGTTTTGATGAAAATCTGAGCCTGTCCGTTTGCGTTTGTTGTTTTTCTTCTGCTCTGACTCGGGCGTTCGGGGCGGGAAAACACCGTCAATAGAAGATATGTTTGTCTTGCTGTCTGGTGTTTGTGGCGACGTTGCTGATGACGGCTTAAGGTCTGTTTTTATCTTGATGGAAGATGAAGATAATTCGTTTGAATGATCATTAATAGTGGAAAGCTCGTTGTCATTTGTGACATTAGTCTCGGTAGGTAACGGTAGGGATTTTTTCTTAAAATGAGAAGTAAAAACAAATTAACAATCAAGAATTTTCCCCTGAATTTATATGAATGAATGTTTCTGGTTCTGGAGAAAGTAAAGATAAGGACTCGCTTGGATATTTGTAACCACTGCAAGAATTTTGTTAGAATTTATTAAAAATTACAACTGTTTTTCTTTTCTTGGCATATTTGAATGATACTAACGAGGTTACGCAGGAGGTTAGTTATGACGTTAAAGGCGTGTGTGGGGGCCTGTACATAATTCGTCTAAGCAAAACTTGTAAACGAAATTCTATGTACAGCTCGGCACACACGAGTTTAACGTCATAAATAACCTATTAGGTGACCTCGCTGGTAACTTTGATACCTTTTGATTTCTCTTGCTCAATTGCTTTTTGGCCAGAGCTGCTGCAGCACTAGCAGCGTGAAGTTTCTCTGAAAAAAAAAATGAATATAGATGGAATATAGTCAAAACCAACGTGGCACGGTTAATTGTCTTTAGTACCTCTACACGGTTTCTTTGCCAATCCACCTGTCAAGAGCAAGGTCAAGCCTAATCCTACATTAAAGGGATTAATTTTATAGCGAATTCGTCTGTATTTCAACTAAATTCTTTCATTTTCCTAAAGGATTTTGGCAAAAAGCATAAAAATAAAAGATTTCGCGAAGATGTGTGGTTTGAACAATATCAACCAGACAGATTGCCAGACAGACATATTTTGTATATCACTCTATCATATCCTGGCTTAAAACGGTCAAAATTTCAATTCATTAGCACTTTTAGGTCGTGGCATCTTACTTTACTAGGTAAAAGCTCAAAAGGGTTAAAAGTAATTTAATTTTAATTTCACGAAAATGTCTGTTTCTTAATCTAATTGATTTCATTTTCCTTTGGATTTTCGGCAAAAAGAATGAAATCAAAAAAATTTACGACGATTTAATATGGCCAAAAGTCGCAAAAATCGCGAAAACTAAAGCCTATTAATCGCTACGCAAACGAACTTACCAAATTCCTCCGTGGTGCGACTCTTGTGCAAATAGATCCACACTTTACGCACGCCATCGAATTTGACGCAAGGGTCTTTCTCAGCGTGAAGTCGATCTAAAGCACCACTTACTACTCCATGAATCTAAGGACAACAACAATATTTGTATAAATCTGAAGGCTTTTACATAAAAAATCAGCTTTAGACATATCAGGTTACACATACACTTAACAATAGATCTATTGTCTTCGGGAACAATAAGCTTATACTAAAAAGGGTGTAAGTTGTTAAGCTCTCACGACAAAGTTGGGTGTCTATCATTTCTTAATAAACCCATCTTGAAGTATCAAAGAAAAATACAAAGAGAAAGAGGAATCTTGGGCTGGAACATGTGAACAAAGGAGAAACAGAAAGAACCAACCAACCAACCTGAGTGTCGGATGCTTCAGAATTTAAGAATTGCGAGTCCCTTAACATTGTGCAAACCTAAAATGAAAATAGATAGAGGCAACATAAATTTAATTCAATAATTTATTTATTTGCCTGCAATATGAGGGAACTTGTACAATGAGTAAATAATTAGAATGAAATTTAGCAGGCCAGGAAATTACTATTCACTAGATTAAAACTTTCGCTAGATCCCCTGAAGTAACATTTCTTCTATACTAACTGCCAATATCTAAGGCAAACAAAGTCATTTTTTTATACGGAAACATCCTAAAAATCCCGGTCCTTGCCACCAGTTTCGAATTTTCAACAATAAAATTAGTGGCACACATTCGGTCTTTTAAGATGTTTCCGTAGAAAAGATTACGTAACGAATATCGTGAAAAATGGCGCAAGATAAAGTCACTTGGAAATAACTGTCATCGTGAGAACTGTTCATCGAAGTAGAACACCTCGAAAATACAGTTGTGTAATCTCGTGTGATTCGAATTCTCAGGGAACCAGAACATTTCTTCGAATTAAATGAATTTGTTTTATTAAGTTTAATTAAGTGGGACGGGACCGAAGATTTTGTTCAAGTTTTCGAATTATAGGAGTTCGAATTACACGAGTTAAGTGTATACCAACAATAGTAGAAACACTCACATCCACCCTCGTTCCTTCACCGTTCGGTAACCTAGCAACCGCATCACGAACCAAACACAAGATGGTAACGTAGGCTGGACGATCAGACACCAACATAGTGTGTTCACGTGCCTTGCACGTGTTCATATCGCTTATTGTGAACACAGCCTTGATAAAAAGAAAATAAATAAAAAAATCAACTGGAAAAGACGTAACAGCAACAGTGTAGCTAAAAATATGAGAAATAAAATCGTTGCATTCTAAAAAACGAATCCATCGCGTCTATTCTTTTCCTCTAAGACAAGCAAAATATAGATATAATTTCCAAAAAAAACTGCAAGGCGTCTGTAGACTACCAATATAATTTTTGGATATGCTGAAACTCATAGCTGGTTTCTATTGGGTTGGGCGATAGTAGTTAAGATGCTCACTATATCACATATCACTCAGTAAGAAGAAGCTTTACTAACCAATGATATGTACCTTAATACACTGGATAGGGCTTCCCACTATTCATCATATGCGTAAGTTAGCATTACGTCATTTTTCCTAACGGTAGCACCCAAAATAGAGGGCAAATCCGAATTTTTCGGCTGTTTCCGTTAGGAAAATTGACGTAATGCCAACTTACGCATATCATGAATTTAGATATAGCGTCCGTTTTTGACAGCAAATCCACCGTGTTATTTCCGTTTTAAAGATAAGAAACGCTAAAAAATCCGACACAGGATAGCGGATTTGTTGTCAAAAATGGACATTGTATCTTCACGGGAATCAGTAATCAAATATACTATCCAGTGCCAGTGGATTACATGTTTTTTATCAGCATTGCACTTATAAGCATTTTTTATAAGCATATTGGAAGCACTAATACCTTATTAGAATCTTGGTGTAAGTATATCCAAGCCTGATTTTGAAATTTTTCATTGCTTATAAAAAAACATGCAAGCCAATGATCAGTGTTACTATCGCTTTAGAGGTTTTGGAGCTGCCAAATTGAGACCATTGAAGTTTTCCGTAGTAAAGTCTCTTAAACAAGTTTGGAGAACGAAGCATCGAGACAAAAATTAGTCTCTTAAACAAGTTTGAAGAACGAAGCATCGAGACAAAAATTTGTCTCTTTTATTCAAGCAACTTTTAAAGACTTTTGTACTAAAGAACGACATGTTTTCAATTTGGCAGATGAATTATATGGTTAGATGACCACTCCCCCGACCAGTCAAAATATTCTGATGTAAGCTCAGTTCTCTAGTAAGAACAGATAATCAGAAAACAAAAAATGCACTGTAACGGTATGTCTTTAATCAGCAATTTAGTCTTTAAAAGCCAATGGAAAAGTATGCGGATCGAAACAGATAGAGATAGTTCAGATAAAAAGCACCACTCACTGTTGGAAACGGAACAACTCGAAAAAAGTTTACTTTCAATTCAAGGTAAACACATGATCATATCCATCAATATCGGATAAACTCGGATCAACTCGGGATAACTCAGAACAACTAAACAATCTTATTTTCAATTCAAGAGTAAACACATGAACATATCCATCAATATTAGATAAACTCGGATCAACTCGAAACAACTAAACAATCTTACTTTCAATTCAAGAGTAAACACATGATCATTCCCATCAACACTTGATCGTTCATTATGTTTTAACAATTCTTGTAATTTCTTCACGCGTTCAATTTCTTTGTTCAAGCGATCTCTCTTGTTTTCGAGGTCTTGTTTGAGGCGGAAAATCTCGGCATCCTTGACCGCGATTTGTCGCTTGGTGTGCTCAAACTCCCCTTCAGTGATGTGAAGCTCGTCTGTGACTCTCGTCAGATCCTCTGCGAAAGAAAATAGAGAATAACATTCATGTTTTGAAGTCTCAAAGAGCTACAACATTTTTAATTAAGACGTTAGACGCATCTGTGTCGACCTGTACATAAACTTTTGTTTACAAATTTTGTGTAGACGAATTATGTACAGGCAGGCCACCACAGCATCTAACGTCCTAAATATCCACTTGCGTAACCTCGCTATTGAGTGAATATAACGAGATTAAAATTAAATTTGTTTGTGACAAAATTCAGTACCCACTCTGAAATATGCCACTCCTTCGACCGTTGGGTGGGTTCATGTTTCACCAGAATCACAAAATGTTCCCCCTGTATATTTCCGAAGCGTCCTAGAAAAGCCAGATGTATACCACTAGTTTTTAGCAATAAAACTAGTGGTTTTTGAGAAGTTTCTGAAGAAAAAAAATAACGCAATGGAATTTGTAACCCTTTTACTCAAACCAAATGATTAAACTTTTTAGAAAACGAAAGTTTGACATCTACAGTGTACCTTGAGACATATTAAGCTTGGCTGTTTGTTTACTCAACGATTCGCGACATTTTTTCAATTGCATTTTAGCCTCGTCTATTTCGTCTTTTGAAGACTCGCTTTGGTCGTGGAGCGATTGCATTTGTACGTGGTGTTCTTTCTTCTCTTTCAGCAGACTATCGATTTGACTGTGAAGAAAAGGAAGAAAGTGAAAAATTCAAAAAATTGTAAAATGGGATTGAATGTAGACAGCCCTATATCAGGCATTTAAACCTGATTTTCATTCTCTCACATTTAATAAACTTTTAATCTAGAACCTACCTTATCGGACAAATCTGTCAGTTTCGTGTCCAACTAAGCATAGTTCGATCCCCCCTTATTGAAGGGGGGGGGGGGGTTCCTCCCAAACTAGCAAGGGTAGCAATTTTGTTCTTGAAGGGGGGGGGGGGGGAATTCAACTATTTTCTCCTCAAAATTTTCCCATTATACTACAATATATGACTTATACTTTTTACATCTTACAATGTTTTATGGTATGTCTTGTAACATATTTCATATTATCTTACAGTTTACATCGAAAGGGCGGTACAGTATGATCGATTTCTTGAAAGTTGAAAATCAAAACAAAATTTAGGCTAAGAAATGAGGCAATTGTGTTCGAGGAGAAAATTTACCAAATACTGACCATTAATCTGGGGGATTCACTAATTTCAAGAAGGGGATGGATACAAAGAAGGGGGGTCATTTAAAAGTGGGAAGCAGTTGTAACTTTCTCTAATTCAATCTTCAAAGGTTTTTTCCTGGAATATATGATATATAATAATATATAATTAGGAGAAAATTGTGAAAAAGTGACGAACTAGAGAGAGCGACAACTTTCACAGATTCCAAAAATTATGAAGGTTTAAGGAAACTTGATAAACGTATCTTGCCTTTTCAAAATACCAATCGAATCGTCTTTTTCCAGTAATTTGTTCGTCAGCTTTTCATTGTTACTTTTCTGGTCTTTCAGTTCACGATGAAAGTCCTGGTCAATCAATACACAACAATTAGACAATTTCATCGATATTGAAAAACAACTTTAAATTACAACTTAGTAGTAGGTAATCCTGGGGAGGGGGGGCACTTAGGCAAAATCGGGTACAGAAACGTGTGACGCCGGTCAGAGTCTCTTACAGGGTCCCAAATTCCTGTCTTGAAGCTCTGAAAACTCTGAAAGGGTCCCAAAATCTTTCAAGTCCAAAAAATTAACTCTGTCGGTTTTTTGAAAATTTTAGACCTTTTTCCCACTTTTTTATGAGATTTTTTCCCTTCTATTTTCTGGACAGGGTCCAAAAATCAGGTAAAAATATATACCAAAAACCTGTCAAAAATTAGTCTCTGACAGGGTTCAGGGTCTTTTTCACCGGTGTTAGTGCAGGTAAATTTATTTTTAAGCGAATGATAAGTATTACGTCATTTAATAAAGAGACCGTCCTTTATACCGGGTGCGCCACAAAAAAGATTCTCTCTTTCAGGTGAATTTTTACGAAAAGTATTGGAGATTTAAATATTTTGTTTTGCATCGTAAAAAAGAAACGTTAACTTAAATTTCGATGTATTTATAAATCCATTTCTGAGCAATATTCGAAAAGTTACAAAGTAAAGAAAAAACTTTTTTTGTGATTTCAAAAAATTGTCAAAAAACGTCAAAAAAAGGTATTAGGGATTTTTTAATGTTTTTGCAGAATTTTTTATTGAAAGATTGCCGTACTTTTTCTGCTCTTCCTATCATTTTACAAAAATTGTTTTTCAAACCATTATAACTATTGATGAAGTCGTAAAACTCTTAAAAAGAGTGTCATTTTGGAATTAAATCCTCGTTTTTGACATTTTTTGACGATATTTTGAAATCAATATACCTTAAACTCTTCAGCTGAATGAGTACATTCCATTGTATTGTGTTTCAATCGATTAAAAATTCGTTTGTATTCTTTGAATAGATCACCCAGTACTTGTTTGCCGGACGTTTCGTTGTCCACCCGAACTCCTTCATTCGATAAAGCTTCTACAATTTCTGGTAAGTCGTCCTATAAAGCAAGATCAAGAATGAAAGTTAAGGCTCATCTAAGACCAGCCCCGACCTACCCATGTTTAATATTTTTATGCCTAGGTTTCATTGAAACGATGTTTGAATGTCACATAAAAATGATGACGTCATCATTTATGACAGGGCTTGAAATAACAATGTTAACAAAGTCGGACAAAATGCCGCAAATTCTGCGCTGGTTGCCTGAGTTTTTCCAACTTCAAAATCGTCAAAAGTGAGCAATGTTTCCAGACCATTATTCTAATGTTCCGTACGGTTTTTTATTTGATATTTCTATTGGGTAAATAATGGTCTGGAAATTGAGAATTGTACAAGGGCGCGAAGCGCCCGCAGTGCAATCCCGATTTTATTCATAAAATCGAAGCAAGTTTAACACAAGAACTATATTTTTTATTAGAAAAATACAATGAAGTTAATTTCCGCGACCTCGTCCACGTCCACGGAAGTAGCCACGTCCTGAAAGATGAGAAATAGAGAACTAGGTGATGAAGGGGAGTTTGGAGGGTGGGCAGTATTAGATCGTTTGCTTCGATTTTATTCATAAAATCTCCGTCCGATCTAATACTGGATTACGCCCTTTCTCTTCTCGAGTCTGAACGTCATTGCTCAAAGCCTCTGTTTAAAGCGTGTTTGACAAAACTTTAATTTTAAAAGTATTCTCCCTTACAATATCTTTTTCATACTGTTTTTCAAAAGTGTTGACCAATGTGCTCTTTTCAAAATTTATTTTATTGAAACACCTTGAGCACAAGCTTTCGAAGTCGAAGCAGATCGAGTTGAATGACCCTTAAAGGTTGTAGTATCTATCCCTGCTAATGATAAAGTTTTCAATACCCAGCCTGAAACTGTAGATGAAACTACTGGTTTATGTGGATTTACATAGCTTAGTAACAATTGACCTTTCCTTTGTCTCCAAGATTTACTCCTCTCCAAGAATAAGTCGATGTTTCTACAGACCATGGAGGTAAAAGAAAACACATGGAGAATAAACGTCTCTGTAATAGCCTAAATGGTCATTAGGTTCTTTATAAATGTTATTGAAATCGGCTTTCTTTGATTATCCATCATTGGAAGCAAAATCAGTCAAAAAATGAATTATAAGAACTAAAGTGTGAGATGTTCGGAGATGTTTC
>JAUJPO010046074.1:0-16543 GCA_032270745.1 Tiaropsis multicirrata
AGAGAGATTCGAATAGTAGAAAGTCTCTTGACGGTGACTTTTATTTTGTTCGAATAGTAGAGATTCGAATTAGAGCAGTACAAAAAGAGTAAAATCTTATTTTTCCAAACCTTTTGTAGGCAAAAACAGATTTGTTTTACCTCTTACTTCCATTTGTTTTAGAATGTTATAATTAATCACAATGAAGATATAATGAAAATCAATATAAATGATTGTGCTAGCTCATCATGAAAATGAATAAATAAAGCTGCTAGCAAAAGTTCCTCCATGAGCAATTCAGGATTTACAATGCCATTGACAGAGCGGCAACAGCTAGCTTATTTGATGGCAATGACAAAAGATGACAGCAGTGAAGACATTACAGAATCAAAAAGAGTCAAAAAAGCCAGACACTCTGCTTCTTTTTCAAATATCAATAAGCCGGTAAACAAAAGTGGCGAGACTCAACTTCATCTGCTTGCTATGAAAGGTGAAGTTGAAGGCACAAAAACTCTCATCAAACAAGGAGCTGATGTTAACTGTAAAGATCATGCAGGTTAGACATTATTTGAAATGTGTTAATTGTAGGAAACATTTTATATGCTGCTGTCTACTGATATAATTTCTTTTCTTTGAACGTTATGCTTATTATAAGGATAATCCTTTATACCTACAATGGGGAAAGACTTACATTTATTTGGCATTTTGCAATGTGAATTTTTTTATCTTGAAAGAAAGGTCTCATGAGTGGAACATTTTGTATTTTTGAAGGAGAGCTAATGAAAATGCTTCATGGTACGTATTGAAAAGGGAACTACCTTTTCAGGATCAGGCTACAACATCATTTGTATTTTAGACTGGACTCCACTCCATGAAGCCTGCAATCATGGACATTACAAAGTAGCCAAAGCATTGTTGAAAGCTGGAGCTCGTGTAAATGCAATTGGATACGATGGTGACACCCCTTTGCATGATGCTAGTAGTCAAGGACACCTAAAGGTTTGATAAATTGCTGATTTTGCTAAACTACTACCAATGTATTTTGTTGTCATTTGTCAATACTAAAATCTTTGTTCTGTTTTTTTGAACAATTCTATTCTCTTTAGATTTGTTTACTTTTATTGAAACATGGTGCTGATAGAAATCACAAGAATAAAGCCAAAGAGTTGCCCATTGATGTTGCGAAAAACTCACAGATAGGAGATGTTTTAAATTCAAAGACCATCCTTGAAAAGTTGAAAGCAAAAGGTAAGAAGGAAAACGAGAAAAAGTTTGAATCACTTTGAAATAAGACAATAAA
This sequence comes from Tiaropsis multicirrata, assembly GCA_032270745.1. Taxonomy (NCBI): domain Eukaryota; kingdom Metazoa; phylum Cnidaria; class Hydrozoa; order Leptothecata; family Tiaropsidae; genus Tiaropsis; species Tiaropsis multicirrata. Next base: position 1,280 of record JAUJPO010046074.1, read on the forward strand.
AATATTTTGTGCTGTAAAATTTATTTTCAAATATTTTCTTTTTATTCTGAAACCTTTATTTCATTTTAGAAGTAGTAGGTAGTGATTCCAGAGAAGAAAAATCAAGTAAATCAGTCAAGCCTCATCGTCGACTGGCCAACATTCATGACTTTCTTGATTCATCAGATACAGAAGATTCCAAACCAAGCATATCAACAACTAAGGAATTCAAAGAACACAAGTCACAGGAAAAAGAAAGAAAGAAAATTACAGATTTTGAAGAGAGTGGCAGCTCTGAAAGACTGCACAAGGAAAAGCATAAAGATCACGAAAAACCATCACACAAATTTGATACTGAGAAGTGTCATCGAGACAAGGACTATAGTGATTCTTCATACGAGAAAGCAAAGAAAAAGAAAAAACATCATACTGATGAGGAGAAAAAACATCATACTGATGAGGAGAAAAAACATGAATACTTTGTGGAAGGTAATGTTTAAAATTTTAAATGCATTGAATCATTTTCATCACTTTTTACTGCCTTTCTTCTGTTCTTTAAATACATTCCGATTCTAACCAGGTGCTTTACATTCACTGTACTATACTCAATTAGTTACATATATTTTATTATTGTTGTTATATATCCAGGTTCGTCAGAGAAAAAGAAGAAGAAAAAACATAAGAAAGACAAATACGACGACTTGGATCGTTCGTTTGAAGATCTTAAAAGCAGCTCCAAGAAACTCAAATATGATGGAAGTAAAGATCAAACCAAGGAAAAACATTCAAAAGATTTTAATCAAGATCGAGATTATTCATCCAAAGAAATGGAAGGTACCAAAAGTGACAAGATTTCTATCCCCAAGGAAAAGGAAAAACCTACAAAACCGGATTTTGCCAAACAATCAACGACAGGTAAGGTCTTTTATCATATTCATGTCTCAATAGGTATAACCAAATTTGCGCAAGTTTATTTCTTCTGTGAGATGCCAGTCAAAAATATACACTTTTGATAATATTTAACGTTATATTATTTAACCTTGAAATTATGAAAGAAAATACTACAAAGATCACCTAGAGTAATTTAAAATTGTTAAATGAGCTAATTTGGCGGCTTCATATTTGTTTTTGTCCTCCCTTAGAAAATGTCAGCCACCAACAGGTACAGTTATCAAATTGAAATGTTTTTTAAATTTTTCTAACCTAGACCTATATATTGCTGCACCATTTGATCAATAAATGTACATCGATTTTTAACAGTAATGTGTTCATTTTGACGACTGACATTGACCTAATTTTGAACCGCCAAATTGTACACTTTAAGTAATGTAAGCCGTCAAAACTAGCCTTTATTCGAAACTTCAACCCTTGTATTAAATTATTTCAACCCTTGTATTTTAAAAAATTATTTCAGAAATAATTATTTAAGTATCCTTTTAAAATGATATCAGGCTTTTTAGTTACAAAAAAATTATACAAAATACCTTGCATTCTATGATTATGGTAAATGTAAGACACCAAATTGCACGCTTTTAATAGCCGCCAAAACTAGCGTTTATTGGAAACTTCAATCTTTGTAGTGTAGATAATGCAGAAAAAAATATTCAGATATCTTTTCAAAATGGTACCATTTACTCATTACAAAACTTGTAAGCCACCAGCCTGTCAGCCGCCAAATTTACTCCACTTTAAAGAACAATGATGGTAAATGTAAGCCAGTGTCGTCACGTGAATAGATTTATTCTAGCTAATTACAAATCAAAAGACTGATTCATTATGTCTTACGTTTCTTTTGTTATTTTATCACCGCTAGTCCCTTAAGTATTTAATTGATGTCCCTTGATAATTGTACATTTTTTCCATATAAATTTAGATTGTATGAACACCAATTTTCAACATTTGATAGTAACTGATGATTGTTTAACATGAAACTCTGAGTATTGCTAAAATGCTGTAGTTGATTTTTTTTCTTGTTTTCAAATTATGATATGCTCCTTTAGTGTTGAGCACTCTTGATATCTTGTCTACTTATTTGTCGTAAGAACAATAATATGTTGTAGAGTAAGCCGTCATACATATAAACCATATCAATGGAAAGCAAAATCTTAAAGGCTCTAGCCAGCTATATAAGGGTAGAATCTTGGTCTTACGCTGGCGTGCTGAACATGCACGGATATTAACAATAACTTCAGACCACGATATCTGCCCAATATCTGGGGTTTGTGGCAATGGTAATTATTACAATAACAAAACAGCCTCGCGCTGGGTTCTTCCTTTTTTGAAATCGAACGTTTTTAAACATTAAAATTTGACAAAAGAACGTTTTCAGATATCAGAATTTGACAATCGAACGTTTTCAAACTTTCGAATACAAATTCAAATTGAAACAAAAACAACTTCTGTTTTGAATATTGCTGACTCAGTATTCCCTTATACATATGATCGGCTAGAACCTTTAAGGATGACATTTTTCTTTTGTGTCAGTCGCCAATCTAGCTCGTTATTAATGAGCAAAATTAATAAATGCTATCAAAAAATTCACATTTAGGGGGTTTATTTTTGATTGGCATCTTGAATCAAATTGACTCTAAGTCATGTCTATCCAATTTCCAAAGGTACACCAAATCCAAGGGGAGGGGGGGGGGTGGGTAACACAAAATTTTAAAAACAACTTTGGTGATCTGTATTAAGGGCGTATTTAGCCAGGGAAAATATATGGAGATCCAGGGAAAATATATGGAGACCCAGGGAAAATATATGGAGATCCAGGGAGTATCCTTTTTACCTTGATAATGTTGATACCCATCAATTTTCTTTCTCAAAGAATCCGAAGTTAGCTATAAATGCTTTCTTAGCTTTTATTGTTTTTGTCTCTTTTTCTTTCTTTTTCTTTTTAACTTTTTGTTTTAGCCACCTACCACGATACTGAAATCAACTTGTTTGGGACATCGAGTGCTTCAAAAGAAAAAGACAAACCAAAGAAGAAAAAGCTGGAAGAAAGCAGTACTTTAAGGAAGAACGAAAAACATGAAAAGTATGAGAAAGAGAGTGATTCCAAAACGAAAGACGAGAACAAGATTGAACAAAAATCATTCGATCCAATTGAAGATAAACCCAAGCTGGATCCAAACATCAAAACTGAAAAACAACATAAACCGAAAGTAAAAATGAAAGACCTTTCCCTACCAACTGAATCACCTCACAAGATAAAACATAAAAGAGACGAAGATACAACTAAGGACTCTACCAAGAAGAAGAGCCATACTGAAAAAACAGAAAAACTAAAACATAAAATTGAAAAGACAGACACAATTTCCAAGGAGCGTTTTGAACCAAAGCTAGACTCGTCTAATAAAGATGCTATTCAAAACAAGGAACCAGACGAGAAAGCGTTCAAACAAACAACTCAAGGAACGAAAGAAAAACAGATCGTTAAGAAGAAACCAAGATTGAATCGACTAAAAGGTACTCTACTTGTCAAAGATTTTTACTTTATATTGTTGTCTTTTTCTTCCTAAAGATGATGAAACTTGTCATTTAAAGTCTGACCAACTTGCTTTTTTGAACAGTCTCTTTTGCTAGTCTCTTCAAATTGACGATAATTTATTACGATTCAAATCTGATTGAGACCTAACTATAGCTGTACTATGTTGTACCAGAGCCAATTTTTTCCTTTACATGAATTTTAAATGCTTCTAAAAGTATTCTGGAAGACCGGGAATTGTGATATATTCTTGTAAGTAAATTGTGAACTTGTTTAATTTTTTTTATCAGGGTTTCTCGACAGCGATTCAAGCGATACTGAAGAAGAACCTTCAAAGAAAGCTTTACCCACTGTCGATTCCTTTGGACTGAAAGATGTCAGCCCCAGAAGAGAAGATTTACCACCTATGTCAAAACCTGACAAGCACAAAAGCGAAATTTCAAAAGCTGAGAAAACTAAGCACGAAATGCCAAAGCCGGACAAAAGCAAATCTGACGTATCAAAACCCGAGAAGATTAAAACTGAAACACCAAAGCCCGAAAAGATCAAAACCGAAATATCTAAGTCAGAGAAGATCAAGCATGAAATTCCAAAACATGAAAAGATCAAAACCGAACTTTCGAAACCGGAAAAAAGCAAAGCAGAAGCTTGGAAATTAGAAAATAATACTTTTGAGCCATCTAAATCTGAAAAGTTCAAGGGTGAACCCTCAAAATCTGAGAAAATCAAAACCGATATTCCAAAGTTTGACAAAATCAAAACAGAAGCTCTAAAGACTGTTAAACATAAACCTGAAGAGAAGCCATTCAAAATTAAGGTATAAAATTATAATTTTACGAAAACTCCTGGTGTTTGGTCAACAAACCTTTAAACTTAAAGGGGGTCCCGATCAGTGTACCTTTACGGCCAAACAACTTCTCAGTGATTTATCTCTGCATCTCAGCTCCTCAAATCTGCATCTCTCCTTCTCAGAGTCAAAGTTTAGCTTTACAATTTGTAAAATTTGAGTTTTAGACAAAATCATTAAAATTCAACTTCCTTGATTTCGAATATTAACATCTCAGATTTGCTTCTCAGCTTCTGAGATTTACATTCCTGTCAAAGATTAGATAAAAATACCTTTATTTTTCGTGAATTAGGCTGTAAATGCGGTCAGGCCTTAATTTACATGCCTCTAAAACTTAAAATGATAAAAAAATGACAGTAAGACAAAGAAATAAACAAAATTAAATATTCATCTACGAAGGAGAGTGTCTGAGATTCGAAGAAGCAGAGAAGAGAAACTGAGATCATGATTTGGCCGCAAAAGCACACTTATTGGTCCCAATCACTTATCTCATCTCTTTATTTGGATCTTGCAAGCCTTTTACTCCCTGGCTTAAGAAGGTGGAAAGATGATAGACCTGATTTTAAATTGCTCATATTGTTGTTTAGCTTGGTTGCTTATTTTTAGTAATTTTGTTTTTAAGGATGAAGAACCAACACGTCAATTGTCATCAACTGCAGAAGTTCCTTCAAAGAAGATAAGCCATCATGAACCACCAACTTCTAAAAAACAAGAAATTTTCTCCAAGACAGATGCCGAACAATCGAGGCGTGAAGAAAAAGCAGAGAAAAAACGCAAAAAAGCCGAGAAACGAGAAAGGAAAGAGAAAGAGAGACTTGCTCTTGAAGCACAAAGGGAGAAGAAAGAGAAGCTTGCTCTGGAAGCACAAAGGGAGAAAGAAAGACTCGCTCTGGAAGCTCAAAAGGAAAAAGAAAGACTTGCCATAGAAGCACAAAGGGAGAGAGAGAAACTTGCCCTGGAAGCACAAAAGGAAAAAGAAAGACTTGCCCTAGAAGCACAAAGGGAGAAAGAGAGACTTGCTCTTGAAGCTCAAAGGGAGAGAGAAGCTCAATCACTGAAGGATGTAATCAAACCTGATATCAACAAAAAATCAAAGCACGAACATTCTAACAAAGTTGAAAGCGATGTTAAGCATAAAAAACAGAAGAAACATGACAAAGAAGAAAGAAAAAGCAAAGAGCACAAAAACGAGCCTTCTAAAGAACCAGAGCACAAAATCAAATCCCATCATGATGGCGAAAGTAAACACAAAAGAAACAAATCAGGCGATGCATCAACCTTTAAATCCGAATCATCTTCTCAGAGCAGTCTGGTGAAAGAAAAACCAGAGCCTCAAGTACCAGAGGACACCCAACAACATCACCATGTCAAGCCAGATAATATTACTGACACAACAAAGAAGGAGAAGCTTACGAAGAAACCAACAGCTACTACTGCAGCAGATGTGCCTTGGAAATCAGTTGGTATATCTCTATTTGGGGATCCCAAAGCCACCCCTGAAAAAACACACCATCATCATCACCATAAGCCAACGAAAGAGGAGAAAGAAAAACACAAGCACAAGAAGAAACAACAACACGGCGAACATAAACAAAAATCGCTAGATATAAGTATTGAAAAGGCGACAGATGTCAATAAGCCACACAAGCCTTTAAGCGAGAAGAAATCAGACCCTGATACGAAACAAGTCAAACACCAGGAAAGTTCTACTCCGGTTAAAGCAGAAAAACATAAGGAGAAACACAAAGAAAAGAAAAAGAAATTCGATTCCGAAGAATCATCTGACAAGAATCAAATGCAAGACACGACAAAGGAAAAACCAAAACCCTTAGAGCTTTCAAGTACGAAGCTAATGGACAGTGATTTTGAGAGGCGCTTCAAAGCGTTTTGTGACGAGGATATTAAACCAGCAATGTCACCAATCAAGCCTGCGATGCAAGAAACTCTTAAGAGCTTACCCAAAGAATCTACCGGTACTTCTCTATCTGGCTTGCTAGATTCTATGGGCTCTAAAGAGACAGCAAAGAATTTATCCAAAGGTGGTACTGGCTCTTTGTTTGGATTGCTAGACTCGATCGGGTCGAAAGAAAGTGCCAAGAACTTGTCCAAGGGTGTATTACCGAAAGGTGAAATCAGTGACAACCTTATTTCTGTTCATCGAACAGATTTTGATCGATTTTTTGATGACGCTCCACAAAATAAGGAAAATTCATCTTTTGGATCAATGGATAGCGATTTTGAGGATAATTTCCCATCGAAACAACGACGCAGTGAAGATGATGATGGTGGCTTCCCTAAAGGTTTGAAAAGAAGTCGACTCAGTGATTCTGATACCGAATCAGAAAGTGAGATTGAAAAACCAAGGTTGCCAAGTAGCAAGAAAATCAAAAGACCTTTACTGCAAAGTGACCAACCAGTCCAAACCATGGTTGGAATTCATCACCAAAGAAGTTTGGATGACCCCTTACAGTTGAGACTGCAATCGGACCCTTTGCAATTGAAGCAGAAGCAGCGTTCAGATTCGTTCACTGAATCGAACATCAATGAACCTTCAGAGCGCACCAAAGAGAAACCAAATCTTTCGAAAATGGATGACTTGGCAAGCAGTAAATCGACTAATGATGCAGATGAAAAACACAAGCGTCAACCAGCACATAAGCACAAAGACCTTGATCCTTACGAACCACTCTCCAGGAAATCATCAAAGGAGAAAGATAAAGACTTCAAGAAGACAGCCATCAAGGAGGTTAAGCTTGGATTTATGAACACTTTTACTAATGTCGAACATTCTACCAAGAAGAAGAAGAAGAAGAGAATCATAAGTGAAAGTCGTGATAGCGAAATGCCTGTTGCTAAAGTTGGAAAACAAGAAGTATCAGCAACAGCTGCAACCACCTCAACACAGTCATCTGTAGCAACAACTGTCAATGCGGAAACTGTATCCAACAGACCACCAAGACCAGTGAAATTTGTACCGGAAGAACCAAAAAGACCGGTGAAATTTATACCGGAAGAACCAATAAGACCGGTGAAATTTGTTCCAGAAGAACCAAAAAGACCGGTGAAATTTGTCGCAGAAGAACCAAAAAAACCGGTGAAAGTTGTCCCAGAAGAACCAAAAAGACCAGTGAAATTTGTCCCGGAAGAAGCAAAACCAAAAGAGACAGCAAAACCATCCATTAAACGAATCGAAGAATCTTTTGTAAGAACAGGAGCAAGCACGAAACCTAAAGAAATCACCAAGAAGAAAGAAATCCCACATACAGACAATGCAACAAAACAGAAAGTTTCCAAGCAGAGTGAGAAGCCTTCCAAAGCTAAGAAGAAAGCCTCTCAACAGAAGAAAGAAGACAAGACAGCACCATTGAAGAGTGAGAACGAAAATGCAGTTGCCAGTCTACTGAATCAAGATTTGTTTGGTGAGAAGCCAACCTATCCTAAAGCACAGCGTTTGGTATCAATGACAGAAGCTTTGTTGCAATCTAAAGAAAAAGTGACAGTGATACCCAAAGCTGATGAAGAAGATGAGTAAGCCCTTATTTTCTTTGTTTTCGTTTTGTTTTTGTTTTTGCATGTGAAGTACACAATAACTGTGAGAGGCCTCGTAGAGCCTTTTTATATTCTCCATCCTCAATCCAAGACAGAATTGATACATTTAGATGGACCTCTTCCTGTTTGTCTAGAAACAACTAGAAAAGTCATGCCTCCACCCGCTAAACAACTGGTAGACCACCCACTAAACAGCTATTTGTTTAAACAAATAATATATCGTGATAGTGTTCTCCTATATTTTGCCACCATGTCCCCCAGAATATCACCACAGTTTTCGATGAAATGTCTGAACAAATCTGACCCTCTTTTTTTATATCCAATTTCAATAAGAATTCAATGAAGAATTTCTTGGTTTCGTCAACCTCTCTATACGTTCTTCTCCTTTTGACCAGAGAATTTTCAGTTTTCATGTCATGAAATGATAACGATTGGAATAGTATAAGGAATATAACGTGTAATTTAGAAAAAATCAACTCAAAACTCGACTCAATAATACAGCTCAAGAAATTGACTTTTCGAGACAATCAACTAATTTAGTTGCTAAACCCTGGCTTTTTAACCATCAATCAATCTTTTCTGCAATTTGTTCTTCTTCTTTTAGATACAACGACGCAGAGATGGCGGCCGCGGCGAACCTCTTGGAACTAGAAGCGGATGAAGAAGAAGAGGACTTTGATCCCTTCACCAGTAACTCGGGCGGCCTTAAAACACCGCCACCTGTACAGCCAACACCGCCCAGACTGTTAACTGAGAAGTTAAAACGAAAGTCGAGCTCTGATGCTGAACCGGTTGTTTCAACACACCAGGTCACAACTACAGAAGAATCCCCAAAGAAGAAAAGCAGTATCATTGAAAATGAGTTATTTTCCTTACCGTCAGTTGTGACTAGAGAAAAACTACCATCTTCTAAGACTCCTCAATTTTCACAAGAAACAACATCAATATTGAACGTTTCTACCGTATCAACCAAGGAGGAGGACGCATCTGATCAAAGTCAGGAATCCCCTAGCAGTAGTTTAGCCTTCCTTATGCCACAAACACCAACTCATTCTTCCTTCAATGAGCAAGACATCCGTCAAGGTGAAAATGTTTTAGAGAAAGCGCAAAACGCATTGTTTGCTGCACTTACAGAGTATAAGGATCCATCACAGGAAGAATTCGACAAAGTGAGAAATGAAAATCATGAAGCAGCTAAAGCAGAACTTTCAGAAGCACCTATCCAACCGATATATACGGCTTCAGAACCTCCTAAAGCAGAAGCAACTATCTCAATCAACACAACTCAACATGCATCAATCACCTCCAATGTTTCTCCATCACCTCACTTACATCAACCTCCACCACAAATGCCAGGGATGCATGCACCATTCCAGCAAGTCTCACCGGCCGGCCAGTATCCAGTTGGTTATCCAACACATCAACAACTTATTATGCAGTATCAACAACAGCAATGGTTCCAACAACACCAACAACAACAACAGTCTATGATGAGCCCTAACTATCACCAACGTCTTCATTCACCTACCACACAACCCATACCACAGAATCTGCAAAGTCTCTACCAAACCACTTTCAGTCCACCAACAACAACAGTCAACCATCCAACTCCCGGACATCCCATTTATCAACAAATTCACCAACAACCTCCAGGATTCATCAGACCTAGTCTTGAGGAATATAACATGAAACAACAACAAGTCCAGAAAAGCCTTGAAGAGCATCGTTCGCGGATGATGCTCAGCCAACAACGAGGAATTTCACCAACACTGCCAATCCAACAGCCAAAACAACATCAGCAGATGTTTCAAGTCTTCCCAGGGATGGATCCAAGAGTCCCATTTCCATTTCAAGATGCTTCTCTTCATCAAGGAGCTCCCCTCAAAGCAAATCAACATTCTGGAGAAAAACAAATTACTTCTCCACACCAACAATCTCCATTCTCACCAACAAACCCTTCACGACAACAAACACCACCGAATCCTTCAAGACAACCAACACCACCAGTCCAACACGCCGTCAAATCACCGCCCCCTCAGCCAATACGATTGCAAGATCCACCCAAAGGAAAAACGCCCTCTTCAGTAATCACACCAACGCCACAAACACAAGACTCTGCTGTTAATCAACCTCAAAAGACAATATCTCCTTTATCAGCCACTCTGGTACAAACACCACAAATGACTCAACAACCAAGTCAACAACTAAGACAAATGATGACACCACCCATCCAACAACAGGCACGACAATCAACAACACCTCCAGTAACGCAACAAGCACGACCAGTTGTTTCTCAACAAATCCCACAGACCATTTCGCCAGTTATAAAACCGTCACAAGAGATACGATCTCCTGTTCCTCAGCAGATGCAACAGACCAAAACACCACCTCCACAACAACCTCCACAACAACCTCCACAACAAGCACCACAACAACCTCCACAACAAGCACAACCACCGAGACTACCTGTCGCTCAACTATTAAAAGACACGACAAAACCAACTTTTCATCAAGCAAGACATCAACAGTATCAAATGCAACAACATCCAAGATATCAAACAAATATTCAATCTCAACCGAATCAAGATCCTCGTGCATATCAGCAGCATCGTCCTGTAGTACCCCACCTGCAACAGTCACAACAAAAATTACAGCAGACTCAACAAATGAAACAACCATTATCACAACAACCTTCTCACCTTGGACAACATACTCCTGGACAAACTCTCTCAAAGCAACATTATCAAAACCAAATCGCTCAACAACAACACTATCAACACCAGCACCAACACCAACACCAACACCAACTACAACAATCTGAAATAAATCGGCAACAGAAAGAACATCAAGAAAGTGCACATGCAACAACGACAGATGTTGTAAAACAACCTCAACGTGAGTCAGTCTTGCAGACACCACAACAGTTAAAAGAAACTCTTCTACAGCCGATTGCTGCGCAACAAAAACCAACTGTTGAAAAACAATATGAGCAATTGCAACCTGTTTCGCATCATCCTTATTCGCAACAACAACTACAACAGAAAGAGTACCAACAGCTACAACCTTTCTTACAATCGCAACACCCTTACCAGCAGCACAACAATCAATCAAAGGATCCAAGGCAACCAGAGAAAATCATGCCACAACAGACACTCACCAAACATTCTCCCAAACATTATACACAAATGGACAACAAACGAACACAGTCAAATCAGCATCATAATCAAGCTGTAGCACAACAGCAAACATATCATCAGCAACAAGTTGCACAACGCTCTCATCAAAAACAGTCAACAGCCAAGCAACAGCTACAACAGCAACCATTAGAGAAATTACAACAAACTAACCAACCAAACAAACCACACCAACCAATGATTCCATCACAGAACCAACCTTTAAAACATACTGAAGGTCCACGACAACAGCAACAGCAACAACAACAACAACAACAACAACAGATTATACAGGAACAACCAAACAGAAACAAACAATGCCATCAAATGAAACCCTCGCAACAAGACAACCAACAGTTTTCTCAAATTCCACAACAACAAATACAGCAAGCTCATTTGCATCACCAACACTCCGTTTTGCAGCAACAACAAACTCTACAACCTCTACAACAACTAAATAAAACACCTCAACAACCTAGAGCCAACCTTTCACAACAACAAGACGACGCGTTGCTTCAACAGAAAAAGAAACTTGCATCACAACAACCTCAACAACCCACAACAAAGCAGCTACATCCCTTGGAACAACATCACGAACATACCAAAGAAGCGTACGAGCAGCAAAAGATCTTTAAAGACGTACCACAAAGCGCACTCTCCACTACGCAATCGAAAGCCGCCGAACTTTCCAAACAAGCTGTTACCAGTGATTTGTTGAAACAACATCAATCAAAACTAAACAAAGACAAACAAGTGATCGTTCAAACACCAGTAAAAGTTCCAGAAGGAAAAGATTCAAAACAACAAAAACTAGGTTCTCAACATCAAAAGCAAGATTCTAAAAAACAAAAGCAAGATTCTCAACAACAAAAGCCAGATTCACAACAACAAAAGCAAGATTCTCAACAACAAAAACAAGATTCCCAACAACAAAAGCAAGATTCTCAACAACGAAAGCAAGATTCTCAACAACAAAAACAAGATTCACAACAACAAAAGCAAGATTCTCAACAACGAAAGCAAGCTTCACAACAACAAAAGCAAGATTCTCAACAACAAAAGCAAAATTCTCAACAACAAAAGCAAGATTCTCATCAACAAAAGCAAGATTCAAATATTGGATCTAAAGCATCTCAGCTGTCCTCTCAACCAAAACAGGTGCAAGTCTCGTCTCAACAAACACAAGAACAACAACACCCAACAACAGTCTCGCTAGATGTCCAACCACCATTGCCGAAAGAAGCTCTTAAAACAGTTGGACCATCTGAAACAAATTCTTCTGCTATAAAATCACCAATAAAAGATGTGCAGATAAACACTGCAGACATTCCAATCCAGAAAGATAATAAAAAGACAATTGAAAGGCCTGCAGAAGCTTCCTCGAGAGATCACAACGAAACTAAAGAAAAAGAAATTAAAAAAGAAACATCTCTTCCAGCGCCAGAAGTTGTTTCTCAAAAGGAGCTAAAAGCATCTGCCGGAGAAGAAACTCAGGAAGATAAGCCGCAAACCAAAACCCCTGACCGTGGTTCGGCTGAAGCTTTACCTCCGAGAAAACCAGACTCCTTACCGATCTCTAAAGAGGCCACACCGATTGAAGGAGATCTTAAACCGAATCTGGATGAAATCAATACAAACCTACCATCCATGAAACCTTACCAATTCGCCGGTCTTATATCTCCTCACTTGGGTACTGGAACACACGACCTGGAGAGTATTGATACATGGGATTTATATAAGACAGAGAAGCAGGATCACCACCATCACCACCAATGTGAATCTGATTTGTTGACCAACTCCAATGATAGTTTAACGCTTGGTAAAGAATTAAGACGAATGTCAGATAGAGGTCGTGAGAGTTCAGATCAATCTATAAGTCGTGTCGTGGATTGCATTCTACAGATAACAGACGATAATCCGTTTCATGAAGAAACTGATTCAGGTGATGTCAGAAGTTTATCAACCGCAGGGTCTGTAGCACAAACGACCGGAACAGGTGTAATGACCTCATCTTCGTTACCCATGGATACTGCAAGCATCTACAGACACTTGAAAGAGACTTATTCGTACTTGGCACAGGCTACACCGGAAGAACTTCAATACATTGTTTCTTCGCAAATGATGGACCTACCCGAAGAGGCCTACAGGACAGACCAGACTGGACACAATCATAGCTTTGGCACACAAATGCACGAAATGGAGCCTCCAACAGCTAACGCAACTTTGAATGCAACAGAGCCACTTTTTGTCAGTACAGTACCTCATCGTTTGTCGTCATCAGACGAGAAGTTGTATTCGCCAAAACACATTTCTGATGGCAATCGTCTTTATTCACCACGAACATCCGCTGATTCTCATTCCAGAAGAAACGAGCAACGAAAGGTTGACTTAGAACCGTGCGGAACCTTCCGTGATTTGATGGATTTACCGCCCATTCCTGATCCGCCCATACAACCATCGCCAATAATCCTTGAGCCCGCCCAATTAAGTACTAAGAAAACAGAAGCTGTAACTTCTACGCAACACACTGTAACAACTTCTACAAGTAAACCAACTGTTGTTACGAAACCGATCGTCGATAAAGAACCCACGTTGAAATCGTGGCGTGAAGCAGTCATGTCGAGGTGTGGTCAAGTGAAACCCATCGCTGAACCAAGAGCCAAACTTGAAGAACTTTTCGAGAGTGTGGCCATAAAGCAAGATTACAACGACCTTATGGCAAAGGTAATTTTCGTTGAGTATTAGGGGGATTTCATTTTGGGTTTCTTCCAAAACGCATCGCTCGACGAAAAGAATAATAAACGCAATTGGGCTTTCCGATAAATAGTCCATATGCCTGCTGAATGTTGAGAAAGTCGGACACGGCCAGGGGATCACTATGGTAAAGAATCCAGAGGGGCCTATACAAATCAGGAGAAGTTCCAAGGTGTATGAGTGAAAAAAGAATACCCAGGAGGCATGGTTGCTAAAAATCATATCCCCAGCATGCAAACCCAGGGAGTGTGAAAAATATCAATGTGTAATTATTTTATTAATTTCTCCAAATGCGCATGCGCGGGTACGGATTCTTTTTGGTGAAAAGCCTATTTATGAAATTTCTGTATGTTCTTTATACAGGCAGGAGATGACAAGGATTGGGTGGACCTGTTGCTGCAACATGCATCACAAAAGGTAACATGATCACCGAATACTTGTCTGGAATTAACTAGTAATCAATATAAAAGACGAGAAGCAGACATTTAACGTTTAGGTTTTTGTTTTATCTAGCTTTTTTTGTTATCGATTACATCAGTTTCAGTTTGTGAAGAGTGTCTTAGTTTGTACACTTAACTGGCCGGACTGCCCGTCCGGTATGAGATCTTAAACTCCCTATGCTGTTATCATGAAACTCAAGAAATAACACCAAAACATATTTTTTGTACATCTTTTGGGCATCTTTTATACCACTTGAAATGCTCAAAACTTTTTCATCTTGGTCAAATGGTATTCAAGGTTGATGTAGATGAGGTCACCAAATGCCTACAGACCACTTTCAAAAGCATTGAGTGGGGGTTAAGAGGGCAGTTATACTGTGGTTTTGGTCATTTTCTGCTATTTAATGAAAGTCTACAACCTTAAGGTCTTAAGGTCTCCACTCAGTGCGCGCAGCTCTCGCCTTTTATGTTTCTCTGTTCTGATTGGTCTCGGAGGTAACATTACGTCAGTCCGTTATGTAATGTTATCTCCGAGACCAATCTGAACGGAGAAACATGAAAGGCGCACGCTAAGTTGAGACGGGGCTTTATGATCTCTTGATTCTTCCCTTCTAGGAGAAGCTTCGAATTTCGATGGTACAAGAGCTGGCCCGTATACAGTGTAGCAGTAAATTGAAACGAGAGGAGAAAGGACCGCTGGGTGCAGCCATGATACTGTATTACCAAAAGGACGACATCAGTGGAACATTAGTAAGTCATTAAACAGAAACACCATCATTTCTAAAGCACTGGTTACGGTAATTTTATCGAGAAAAGAATTTAACTACTACAAAGAAGAAATTCGCGATAAAATCTCTGCTCGCGAGAGTTTATATTATGCTCGCAAAAGTTTGTACGCCTAAAGTACGGTTGTTACTAAAAGCAGGAACGAGAAAGTAACGAGAAGTAACGAGAAGTAACGAGAAGTAACGAGGAGTAACGAGAAGTAACCGGTAAGTAACGAGAAGTAACGAGTAAGTAACGAGAGGTAACCGGTAA
>JAUJPO010046085.1:0-16542 GCA_032270745.1 Tiaropsis multicirrata
TACGTCTTTTAAACATCTTCCTTATTATAAACACCTTAAGTCTGTGTCTATCCATTTTGACTTTTCACAGATTTTTACATTTGAAAGAGACTCGCAACATATTGATATAGTTTGTTCACTTTCATTTGGATAATGTCTTTTTACAAACCCATTAATTTCATTATTTTTGAAAGTTGAAAGAAAATGTTTGCTTCTGAAAGTCGTTAACGATTATCCAAACGAAAATGAACGGACTATACATATTTGAACAAATTAAATTAAAAACCCTAAATTTGTATATTTCCAATACGTGTAATACGGCTTTTTTTCCATATAAGAATCAAAAATATTCTAATGATAAGTGGCATTCCGAAAAGAATCTCGGTTCACAAACCTATTTTAATTGCTCATTTTACTTAATCATATCGACTTCAAGTATGCTTGACATCTTCAAGCGTCCGTGCAAATTCACATAATAGCAAACAATAGAGAAAATCGTGCATTCAATTGTTCACCATGTTTCAAGCAGATAGTGTGAAAACACCCAATATATATGTTTTTGTTCCTAACTAACCGTCGTAAAAACACCATCTCTGTGCCCATGAGTGGAGTGGGTACCAAAAGTTCAATGGGGGGGAAGTCAAATCTTTCAAACCCACTGGGCTAGGTGAAATGGCAATGTTTTTCTAGAGGGGTCATAAAAATTGTGGGGTCATCATATTTTCAGTGGCATGGCTCTTTGTAATTCTTTGCTTTACCACATTTTCTCTACTGGGACGAAAAAATGGGCCTTTCTTGAGCCATTCTTCCACTGGGTGACCAATGGGTGAATCTCAGTGAATCACAGACACAAAAGTGTTAAAAGAAACACAGAAATTTAAATTGTCATCAAAGAATATATTTCACGAATATAATTTCATATTTTAAATTTAATTAATTTTAAATTTTAAATTTTGCATACACAGTTCAACATTTCTCTTGACTTGAGGTCATCTTTTTGAGGAATGTATTTTGCTTGGGGGTACTAGAGTTGAAGGATAACGGGTATGTGGAGACCAGACCCCTCGCTCAAACCCGAAACTTAGAGAGACTAAAAATTGCCAAAAAGTGACCTTTGTAGAGACTTTTTGGAAAATGTTGCCTCCAATTTCAAAACTTTTACCAAAGGTTTTTGACTTTTAAGAGCCAATTTTTTTCAAAAATCAACACCCTTCTGACGTTTTTTTTGAGACGTTGAAAGGTTGAAAAACCGACTCTTAAGCAACCATTTTTGTCCCTTAAAAATCACCTCCCCAAGGGGTCTTTTGTAAACCGATTTTCCACTGGGGTACGTGAAAATATTTTCTTGTGAGTAGGACAGTTCCCAGTGGCTTAGAGGTTAGGGAGATGGAGATGTTTTTTTTCAAATCCTTCTTCAATCCCAATTTATAATGATGTTATTAAATATACTAATAATCATTCTTAAAATGTAAATTTCATATTAAAATGACAATTTTTCAATCTATTAGAAAATTCTAAATCTTTCCCTGATAATAGGGAAAATTTTAGACGTTTTGTTAGGAAAAGCATATGTTGTATAAGTAATATTAAAGTTCCTCAGTTATAATCAATTGTTGAATTTTAAAAACAAAAAATTAATAGTGTGCTAAAATAATTGGGATGAAACTTGCCAAGTCGCATGTTTTGTTCCAGTTCCTAATATTCCTGATAATATCAAACTGAAATCGTGATCTGTGCCTAAAATTTAAGGAAACTGGGAAAGGGTTGAGAATATAGTTCAAATGATCGAGATCTTTGAAAATGTATAAAAAGGAGCCCCGTATTAGATGAAGACATTCACTTTCAAGCACATCCAGTTCAGGTGAAGGAACGACGCAAAACAGCGAAGAAAGCATTGTTATCAAAGAAATCAATTCATCAGCCATAGACAAATGGGAAAAACTGCTCTGGCTTTTTTGGCTCTGGCCATTTTTGCTGCGACTTGTGTAGACGCTCGGTGCCGCTACCCTATCTTCCCTGAAGAATTTCTGTGGAGTTATGCAGGCAGAATTGAGAAGATGAATTGCGTTAAGGTGATTGAACCATCCGATCCCAAATGGAAAAATGGCGATAACTTTTTGTGCCATGTCAAAGAATCTAGAGCATTGTGTGCTACTGGTATTCGGTGGTCTTACAAAGGTAACTTGTATAATGTTGCCCTCTTCTCTTTTCTGTTTTTCCTTATTTGCAGTGCAAAATTTGCTGAAAAACCAACCCTTAAAGTGTATTGTATTTTCCTCAAATTTTCTACTTTTACAGTGTATCTAGCTTTGTCGAAACCTTGAACAAACCCACCATTAAAGGCCGCACGTCCGGCAGGTCACTTATCTTGAGTGCCCCCTGGACCCTTTTTAAATCCAAAAACCGCCCAACAACAAACGATTCTATGTGTCGTAATGAGAAACCGAAAGCGTAGGACATAAGATTGTAGATAATTTTAAAATAGCTGACAATCACCAAAACACAGTATAACTGCCCTCTTTAACCCCAGTGGTCTGTTGGCATCTGTCTGGACCCTGTCAGGGACGGCCAAATTTTTGTCAAGATTTTGACCAATTTACTAATACATTCCTCAAAAATTCCTTTATGAAAAAGTGTTAAAAATTTCGAAAAACCCACCCTATCAGAGTAAGTCTTTTGAACTTTGACGATTTTGGGACTCTTTCAGAGATTTCAGAGCTTCAAAAAATGATTTCGGAACCCTGTGGTTCAAAAGAGGGACCCAGACCGGCGGCACGCCCCCCTTACACGATTTTGCCTAGGTGCTCCCCGGGTTATTTGTTTCCGTTATTGTGTCCATGCCCATCTTTAGTTGAACTCCAAAAGAAATCTTAACAGCCCATTTCATTTTTAAATTCTGTATTATCCCATAAAAATATATTTTCTTTTAATCATTGCCATAAACAGGTAAAGTCAGGAATATGAGATGCTTCCGTGTCAACGAGCCAGCAGAACCAAAAGCTTATCATTGGGGAGATAATTATTTGTGTGTACCCAAGAGATCACCTTATCACTTCAAATTCTACAACTACCACCCCAAGAAGACCAGAAATTGCGTTCGAATGATCGAGCCTTTGGATCGAAATACATGGAAAGACAACTATCTTTGTCTCAAGCATCTCTAAATAAAATGGCGTAACATTTTTTTCCAAAGCACAATATTGTTTTCAATTTTTTTTTTCAAATGATTATCTCTAAAAGGTAAAGTTTCTTGAATAATCTCTGAGTATACCCAACAGACACATGACGGTTTTTCAACATTTTTGACGTTTAGAACATTGTTGTTTTGACGCTAAAACCCGGGGGGGGGGGGGGGCACTTGATCTCGAAACTACCGTACGTTCGGATAGAAATCGGGGTTTCAAAATCGGACGCTTACAGTGCACTGCAATATATGCTGAAAACCGACCCTTACAGTGCATCTTTCGGCCATTCCCCCCCCATCAGTTTTATCAGAACCTCGAAAAACCTACCCTTAAGGGTCACACGTCCGGTAGATCCCTTACCTTGAGCGCCCCCCGCCCCCCCCTCGGAATTAAAACAACGTCCCGTTCCTGCTGGGAAGACAACAATAAAAATCATTAAGTACAATTTAAAAATTCATTTGTTCTTCTCTTTTACAAGCTTTTAATGACATTTTTTCCCCAATATACTTGAGAGATGACCCTTTTGAGATGATTTAATTTATTGAATTTATCCAAAGATTTTACAATGAAACTGTAAAACTTAAACGTGGAGATGCAAAAACTATGGAATAAAATATTTTAGACAGAAGCTAAATACAGTGTGTTATCAACTTGACTTAATTCTTGCTTTTGAGAAATGATAAGCTGGACATGAAAATAATCTGAAAGGTTGTACAATTCGAAACTGATTGTCATAAGGTCTCTTTCAACCTAAAAATCAGAGAAAAATATTGATTTTCAGAAAAGAATCCTATTTTAGTATCTTTTAGGAGCCCCCCAACCCCACCAACGCTCATTCAAATCACGTGTTCAGGCTAAATTTCAAGCTCAATCCCGCATCACGAAAAATACCCAAATCGAAGTTCAAACAAAATTTCGTGTAATCACCCATCTGGCTCTACTCCGTTCAAATTTCTAGTAAAAAATTAAAAAAATCCTCAGTCACGTCATCACGTCAAAAAGAAACCTCTATCGAACCATCACGCAAACCTCTAGGGGCCTCTATTTTAGTATACCCAGTGAAAATTCATAGTTTAACTTTTAGTCACTGCTGTATTTTCGGAGAATCTTCAATTTTTCATGAAAATCAAACTTCAAAGGCAGTACTCAGACGAAAATATTTTGGTACTTCCTGAAATAACTGGGGCATTTTGTCTGAAAAGCAAGTGGTTTAAAGCTATGATCAAAATCAAGGTCACTATATAAAATAACTTTTTTGACAGTTTTAAAGGTTAATGGACTGATAACTCACCCATTGACTCTAATAAAGAAATTTCCGACACAGTTTCGATTTTATATAAATTTTTGTCACTTACTGTAGGGTGTTGAGATTTTACCGAGATTTTTACCACTGGTTAACAACATGCAAAATTAATTTATCCATGATTGCGGGTTTTCTTGAAACTTAATAACCAACTTAGGACCAATTTAGTTTCATGGTTTTCTTTATTTCTTGAAAAGAAATAAGAAAGTATCATTTAAATTGTTTGACACATTTCCATGACAAACTTTCATTCAGTTTCTAGCTTTATTTAAACAAATTTGCCTCAAAGAACAAATTTAGTGTAAAATTATGGTAAAACAAAGTCTTAAAAAAATCACTTAAATTTTTATTTTTTTGCCGACCGACCGACCCACATTTTGAAACTGCTTCGTCCGTAAAACAACAAATCAACTTGGACTCGCCTAATACTGATTAGGAAAATCATAGAAAACTGACCGGCTGACGACCGACTCATATTTTCGACCAAAAATTAGGACGCTTCTTTACGGATTTTGGATGTCTGCTTTAATCATAAGTGTTCCTATAGTAAAAGAAAAGAAGAAACTACTCTATGACGAGGATATAAATTCAAAGCCAAAGTTCCATTCGGTTCCGAAGCTTTTGACGACGTGACCCATCTGGCAGAATGATAACAAGGCAAAACATATTTACCTTTCAATTTTTTTATTTCAGAAAATTATTTGAAAATTAAAAAAATATATAAATTCATCTCTCATGCATTATAAATAATTTGAAGTAATAGAAATAAAAATACTATTCTAAAAAGGATCTTACACAAGTTTTTTACAAAAAGAAATTTCAATCCAAGTATAATATACAGACATTTTCAGCTAGGAATAAGCTAGGAGAACTTTGACCTATTTCCTGTGAAAAAATAATGTTTGCAAAACAAGACCAGCCCATTCTTTGCCGGTAAACCAAAATTTACAAGTCCATTTCCAATTGTACTTTCCATTCGATTCTTTCGCGTTCTTTCTTAATACTGTCTACAAACACGTGGCATTCTTTGCACATGCTTAGTCGCACACCTTTTACTTTTGCGTCCCTTTGCCATGGTAACTGCTTGATGGTAGTTGAGGGTCCAACATGGAGCATACTTTTAGACCGTACAAGGTTGGAAGGTGGTTGATTTGCATTATAAGTGACGTCAACATTAGGTGGTAGAGTTTCAGTTAAAGATGGTGGAATGGGGACATTCTCTGTCAGACAGTTAATGCAGTATTTCTTCTTACATACAGCACACATTCTGGCTCTTTGAAAGAAAGTGAATTTATTTTTTTGACAACCAAAACATTTCTTTTGTTTCGAGACATCAGGGTCTCTACTGAATTGTAGTTCAGCGCGCGTCAGTTCTTGTCTGATTTTGAAAATCTCCGTTAAACTAGCTCCAACTTTACATAAATCCTCCTGCTGGAATTCTTCGGCAGTGACTTCGTCAATGTCAATTTGATGTAAACACATCTCACTCTTAGAAATCCCTGTCTTATGCCTCGATAACACTGGTGCAGTATAACGCCTTAAAGAGGACATCGAGTCAGAGAATACATCTAGTTCATCATAATTCTGTTCGGAGATTTTACTATCTTTGTTATCACTTGTTTCGAAATTTCCATCCAGAAAGTCTCTTTCCAAAGTATCGTCTAAACTGTATTGATCCCAGTCAGATATTTTTCTAACAAGACCATCATTAACACCGAGTTTCTTCTTCTCTGTTGGAATATTCGTTTTTGGCTCATTATCTAAATCATCTAAATCGTCCAGGCTACCCTGCGTCATTGATCGTGAAGTATTCAACTCGTCGTGACTCGAAACTCGTGATTTTAAGAACTCGAAGATCCGACTCTCGGCATCGTCTGGTAAGGTCTCAAGATTGTCCAGCGATTTCGAGGGTTTAATTGATGCTTGGAGTTCCTCAGTGTTACTCAAGTTCTCTCTGGTAAAAGGCGTACATTTATAATATTCTGTCTCTGGTACGATATTTTCTGCCGAGTCATCATTTTGTTCGGTTTTAATTTCTTTCGTTTTTTGTCGTAACTCTCCCATAACTTCGATCCACAATTTAGCCCACTCTTGGATGTACGTCTTAGTTTGAAAACTATAAGAAGTTTGTGTTTTCTCAGTATCTAGATCGTGCAACACGTGTCCTAAAAAGGCTTTCAATTCAGATGCTTCCAAGTATAGCGCTTGAGAGACGTTCGAATAATGATTGCCTTGGCACTCAATGTTCTTACGTAATAAACGTGCTTCGCAGAAACGTAAGACTTCAACCAGAGATTTGAAACTCCGGTATTGCTGGCTCGATCGATTGTTTTCACTCCAACTTTCACCAAGGCTGTCTGTATCACCAATACCTTCATCAAACTCATTGCTTTGTAATACCATTCCTGAGATAAAAGAAATAAAAAATAGCTTAGTTAATTATTGTTTTTATAAGAGTTATCAACAAAAAGCGTTTTCAACGAGGGATATGATAGGGTAACATTATGAAAGCTTTATGGTTTAGAACGTGAAATAATTTGGAAATCTCTGACTTCAGGCAAGATGTATTCCAAAATTACCAATTAGTACAACATGACACAACGGTTTTAAAGCGTTAAAAATTAACGCAAAACTCTTATACAAAATGTTGTAAAATAGTGTTAACGGCATCAAGAGAACACTTTTTGATCAGGATTACATATAAAAAAGATAAGTCTAAGCGTGGTGTTTGCATTAATCAAAATGACGTTTGAAGCTCTATTCCCCTATTATGCGAGATTGGATCAAACACTGAGTTATTATAAAAAAATGACTAATTCATAGCGAATGTGGGTTCGTTACATTGCCCTCGCAGCAATAAATATTCTAATAAGCCAGCAGGAAGATTTTCCTTTTTTGTCATTTCGTTAGCTGAGTGAGCTATATAGCTATTTGCTAGGTGTGCAATGACTCATGCTTTTAGTGTTTAATAAGAAATTTTAGTTTACAATGATCAATGTCTGAAGGCGCAGAAATCCTCTATATCACAGGGCTTCCCAACAAAGGGATAATGTTTTGTGAATCAACCAAAGTCATATTTCAACCAAAAACAGTTTTTCAGTGCTGAAAAAAGACTAACGACGTTACGTTAAGCAAGATAAATCGGAGGAGGACGGCAAATAGGATCCCGCTACCGTTGTCCCGCAAAATCTAAGACGCTCGATTGGCTGATTTGACTTTCTCGTTTGCATGTCTTACCTCCGTTCCCTGATTTATTTGCTGCTAAAGTTGCCCAAGGGTGGTAACGAAGATGTATATGGAAAGAGATGATCTTTGGAGTATTTTGCGAGGTGAACACTAGTAAATTTTTGATTAAAAACAAAGTGAGAAAAACATCCTTGACATGACAGTTTAAAGCTAAACAAGCTGACAAACATTGAAACTATATAATTAATCCCGCAACAATTTCCTTCCGTACGTCTGCTTTCCACATACTTTAGGAAATCCCCTTGTTCAAGTATCAATTTCATGATCCCCTCCCACGCGTGCCTAATGGAACAACAGATTAACAATATATCAATGATACATAAAACTAAGATTTTTTTTTCAGATTAATTCGAATTTTCCTTGTCTGTCAAAGTCTGTCAACAATAAACAACAACAGGCACCTCAGGCTGTTTCAGGGAATAAGTACAGTAGAGGGTATGTGTGTGCGGGAAGAATGTTGTATTTAGCGTCCGCAGTTTTGACAGGTCTAAATAATAGTACATTATAAGAAAAAGGACGCTTTTACAAATCGCAGCTCAAAAAAGCACCGTCCCTTTTGTATCCTGTATCTAAAATTTTCAACTCTTTATCTTTTTGGTTTTTAAAGCAAATCTTTTAAAAAGGTTATCAAAAGGTTTATCAAAAACTGACATTTCGGCTACGAAAAAACGGGCATTTATTCTACTCGATAAAGCTGAATTTCAGCGCGCAACAACACGGAAATTAAAACACGGCTAAAAGAAGGTTCGAGGAAGTTATTGATGATGAACGCAAAAAGTGTTTATCGTGAATTGTTTACCACTACTCATTTAAATCAAAAGCATTATGTCTAATAGAGTTGTAAACAGGAAAAAGACCGTTACATTCGATTTCCCTTAACAGAGTTAAAAGGGATTAACAACAAAGACAATAATGCCTGTCTATTATTTGTGTGAACATAAGGTTATGTGGATGATTTGACAAGTTGGTCAGTGAACGGAAATTATGTAATGAACTTTAAGATGAAGTTAATGGGGGTAGGTGATTACTCGCCCACTATCCTCCTGAAGTATAGCTACTATTCTTTTCACATCAATGTGGATCTCTAACATTTTAATGAAACTTTTAATTATGATTGTTAACAACTTATTTGTGAGACGCGTATATAGTTAAATATTATTCAATTAGAAAATTTGATTTGTATTTTCATTAAACTTTTAGCTTCAAATTCATGCTGTTAGCTTTGCCACATATGCCAATTAGAATCATGCTGCTTGTCACAATCATCTTTTAAGGGTGGTATGCAGATTAAGACGAAGTTTTAGGTATGTTAAAACTGTCAAATTAGGAATATAATTAAATTAAACTCGAGGCACATTGATTGCCTGTTACTTAATTTTAAAACTAACTATTTTATTTGGTCATTTTCCCCAGTGATAAAAAAAGATTTCCAAATGTTCTTAAATCTTCAACTCTTACAGTAAAAGCTAAAGCTTTTGCCAAAACTTCAAAAAAAAACTGGACAACGCGTCTGGTAGGTCATCAACCCTGAGTCTCCCCCGGCCTACAAGTGGTATGTTGTATGAAATCGGAAGAACAAGAAAGTAGAATTATGGACTCAATGTAGGTTAATAAGAAAAAAAGTATTTAGTCTTACCTCCAATTAGTTCAGCCATGTCGTCTTGAAATCTGACTTCGCAAATATCCACTTCATCCAAACCGAAATCGAGACATCTGCAAATCAAATTACCAATGGAGAAAATCAGCTCGGACTCTTTTTGGATCTCATTTAGATTGGGTTCTGAATGTAGAATCTCAATTTCACCACGTTGTGTGAAGATCAAAGAATCGAGACTTAGGATGTATCTGATTCGTTCTCTTCTTTGGATGTCTTCGCGTTTCTTCAATAGTAACGACTTGCAAACACCGTAAGCAATGCTCCAACATTGTTCTTGGCTGAGAGGTGCATCAAAGAGTTTCAAAACCTCTGATATCTGCATTTTTTATTTTACTTTTATGAATATTTCCTATGACAAAATGATAGATTGTTTTGAAATAATATAATAGAGAACGAACATATTCTTATCAAAATGAGTTTGAAACATGGCGTTTTAAATTGACGCAGCGGCGCATTTGCTAGGCTATCAAATTTAGATCGCCATGATCTGAAAGCATCTATATATTAATAGCACTAATTCCAATAATCCCACTCTTGATTATCTTGTACAAGAACAAAGCTGATATCTAACTTGAACGAAAATTTAAAATAATTAATTTGACCAATAATCAAACCAATAATCGAACCAACGTGAATCAAGCGAAAGGTTAATTTCACAACAACCAATTTACAAGAATCGCTTGGCACTTTTACAAGCAGTCAAACTTTCGATTGACTTCAATGTTCGGTTCAATCAATCAGAGAAACAAATCAATTAAGACTCGATCGACACAACTTAAAGATTGCATAAAATTACCATCTCCCACATAGGACAATCTACTTGTACTTGATAGCGTGCAGCCACAATCCATTTAATTTTCGGGGCGGAAAGAAACATCAGTTTAGAAACTTAAATTAGATAATAATTTAGTTAAAACTATTGGCGGTGAAGGTGCTCAGAAATTTTGATGGAGAGTGTTACTTTAACACAATAGTTAGACCGCAGCAAAGGTTAACCACTCGAAACGTTTCACTATTTCATTAGTCCAGAAAAAAAGCCAGTCAAAATCGAAATGATGAATGTCCTTCCAACCTGTCAACCGAAAGAGCCAATATGTTTTGAAAGATAAAATTCATCTAAATTATGAAATATTATAAGATACTTATTGACATTTTCGTGTTTTAAATATAGAAACGAACGCAAATACATCTGCTTAAATACACATAAGTGACAATCAGAGGGGAAATTTATTCCATATGAATGGAGACATAGTTTCGTTAAAACTGTAATGAACCTGGAAGTGGTAGGCTTTGAGAAAAATAAACAGATGGATGGCCTACTCTTCAAAACAAAAACAAACAACTTCAAGCATGCTTTGATAGCCTGATAGTTGCTGAAATTTTTTTATTTACTTTCGTTTTGTCTATGTTGTTTACTTTTCTAAGAAACTGGATGCTTTATTCTTTTCCCACACCAAAACCTCTCAGTATTAATTTAGTCAAAAGATCACGATATCCAAACTAGTGTCAAACACCCAGATTTTTAGGATCTTTCCGTATAGATGGTTACATAAACGAATATCGGCAAAACCACACGACACAACTAACATATATAAAACAGCTTAAGCCATATGTGGTCCTCCTACCAAAGGACCATTGAACTTAAATCATACAAATCAAGGAGTTAGTTAAAATAAACCAGTAATCAACAACCGACATACAATACAACACAATACCACCAATTTTCAGCCTATCCTATACCTTCAAGTCAGAAAAGCAACATGCTAGGGATGTTATTGTTAATAATGATTAACCAATGTTAAGTGATGAGATTTGCTAATGAAAAATACCGTAACAACGACACGAGAACAATAACATGCGAAATGATGATGAATCAACTTTAATTACCATTACATGTGAATTCAATCGATATTACAATGATATTATACCACTCTTCAGAAACTGCGTCACCTAACAATGCACTACGTCACAAGCCCATGTTTGGTTCGTCAATACTTCTAAAAACCGCAACAATAGAGTTATTTGGCTTGACCCACGAACCGTGCGTGTGTTATTGGTCGTATACAATGAGACGGATACATAAGGTACTCAGAAACTTTGATTGGGTAGAGCAACAGAGCAACACTGCCCGTCAAAGTTTCTTAGAACCTTTTATATCCACCAATGTAACTTTTGTAGTTGCAAGTTCGTGGTCATCATTATCTTTATCTGTCGTCCTTTGGTAAAAGTCACACTAAACAAAGAAAATGATGCAGCCCGTTCAAGGACAATAAACAATAAAAACAACACAAAATAACTTTAGACATGACCCCATGATTGGATCCAATAACGTTTCGGTAACCAAATCATGCTTATAAGTTCAGGTGGTGATGTATCGCATACTGAAGACTAAAATTCAAGAAATAGACAATTTCACTGTGCGTGCTGATAAACTTTTACAATGAGTCAGTTTTTACGAATGGCATTTCTAAGACATGAGAAATAGGCTTTGCCACGTTTTCATATGTATTACTTCCCACATTTCACTATAGCAAGAGATCAACCGCCATATAAAAATGTTAACAGAAAACTAAACAGCGTTACATGATAATCGAATCTTTTTATCACTATTTAAAAATACTGCCAACCTCTTATGTAAGATACTTAATTAAATGTACAGTTTCCAAGGTTACGGTTGTTTATCAGACAATTAACTGTCAATCGATTATATCTTTAAACAAATGGTATTATAGAATACATGTTCTGGTGTTTTTATTTTGTATGTGCAATTATCGGAGCCAATTATATTATTTACTAATTTTCCACTTTGAAGCATTTCAGAAACATTGGATGAAATTGAACGATAACTGGCATCCGAAAGTGTGACATCCCATAAATATTTTTTGGCAAAATACCGAAATATCATTGAAAATCACCAGAATATTCTTCGTTTTCAGCAGTTTTAATACCGTTTTCCTGTTATCTTTGTCGAAATCCCGTGATCCCGCCATGCGCCCGCCGTTTGCGTGAATGCGTGAATTTCAGATTTTATTTGCGTGAATGCGTGAATTTCGGATTTTGTTTTGCGCGAATGCGTGAAATTAGGTTGCTTGTGCGATGTGTGAATGGGGAATTTTCGATGCGTGAATGCGAGAATTAAAGAATTTTCCACGATTGACGTTCTCCATGTAAAGAAATTGTGTGAGATGTAAAAAAAATTACATGAATGGGTGAATTTTGGGGTGATTGCCCGCCCCCCTCCTCACTTAAAAGTTAATATTTGCAATTTTTACACTCTTTATGCAACAGGCTTCCGCAATAGATCTCCGCGGCTTTCAGTAACCTAAGGTAAATCTTCTCTGTAATGTAAGACGAGTGTCAGTCTGCCAGTCAGTCAAATACGTATGTGAACAAACTCTTATTATGACACGAGATACAAAACAATTGGCATGTAAGCACAAGAACACGGTATACGCGGTATACCCAAGAACACCCCTGTATCACAAAATCACAAAGAAATAGTCAAAACTACCAAGAAAATCTTGAAAACGCAGTTCAGCGTGTTTGTTTGTGTTACTATCCCAGTGAAAAATTTGCTCTCCTTTTTTAATTCAGACATATGAGAAACGAAAGTAAATAAATCCAGCGTAGTTTATGTAGCCCAGAATGGCGCATTAAAGTTTTTCTTCCTTCATCAAAGTACTTTTTAAACTTGCTCAAAATGATAAGTTCCATCATAAATGAAAAATGAAAAACACATTATCTTCTTGAAAACGGATGAAACAATAAGGCCAAGATTTTCTTTTTCCACAAAACTATTTCTTTCATATTACAAGTATCGCTTGTTCAGCAATCAAGAAGAAAAAACCCTCAAAATAATGCATGCATATGTTCTTCTTTAAATCCGAAAGAAAAACTGAAGAAGATTAAATTAGAATATTTTAAGAAATGAGTGAAAAAGAGGGGACGCGTTGTTACCAAGGTGATTTCACACCATAAACAAATGTAATTGTGAAATGAGAGAAAAAGTATGGAAATAAAAATGGTGAAAAAGAAAAAAAATTCATAAATGACGTCATATATTGCAAAATCAGAAATATAAAGGCCTGCGCAAACCGACCAACATGTTGGCCAACATTTCAACCAGCATTTTTTGAGATTTCCTTTGTTTCCAACGTTGGCATCCCCCCAGCAAACCGGCCAACTTGTTGGTCATTGGATGTTGGTGGGTTTCCGTTCCCACTTTTTTGAAGTTTTAAACAAATCCAGAGTAGTATGACGGTTAGCCTGGACCGAACTAGAGCCACCCCACTCAAAATATGATGAAAGAACAATGACCCCACTATAAAAACATTACTATTTCACTCAACCCAGTGGATTTGATAGGTTTCACTTTCACCCTATTTGACCTTTTGGCACCCACTGGGCCACAGAGAAAATAGCTGAATCATGGGGTCCGAAATTTGCCAATAACAGCAATATTTAATCGAAGCTTTCAAATAAAGAAATCTGAAAAATATATCCATACCATAATGAAATAATGCTCTGACAGTCTGAGAAGAACAAGTCTTTGACAATCATCTCAAATGTCAAGTAGAATATGTTTATTTCCATCGTTATATTACCCTAATACAAATTAATACACCAAAACTTCATAAAAAGACTGAAATCTATAAAGAGTTTGATGACTCAATTTAATCACCCGGTACGTTTAATCGATTTAATTACCTCTATACGCATTAAATATAAAATAGCACAGTCGTGAAAGCAATATCAAATGAATAGAGTAGTTAAAAGGTTCTATAGATAGTATGCCCTTTAATGGCATGTTGTATATATACCTCTGTATCTAAATAAAACTGTCTGACGAAATTTTGACATCCCACTGGATCAATTATTTGTACTATTAGATGATTTCGGGCGTTGCTCTAATAACATTATTTCAACGCCCAAAGAACGTTTTTTTTTATAAATGATTTGAAGAAAAAAGTCATTTAAAACGATTAATTTCGTTTTCACCGCGAAATTTGGCGATTTTCATTTTTTTGCGCAAAAAAAACAATTCATTAATTTTGCTTGCATCAGCATGATGAGTAACGTCATCAAAAAAAATTTCTGTATCATTTCTTATACTACGTAAGGATGATGGTGTACCAAATTTCATGCAAAAAAGACAACTAGATCAAAAGTTAGGGCCTGGTACAAAAATACTCCCCTAGTTTTGAACCGCCTCTAAAAGCCTAGTACGAATAGTACTTCCCGTGTCTAAAACTGAGGTTACTTAGCAACTCTCTAAATTCGATTCTCAAATGCGTTTACCATTCTTTAATCTTTTCACATTTGTTAATGACTTCTAAAACTCATTAAAGGTGTGTATCCAGTGTGTATCCTATGCCTTAAAACGCCCGTAAGCCGTTGTCCAACATGTTGTCCAACATCCACTGACCAACAAGTCATCCAAAACCGATTTGTAAAGGGTGCCAACATGTTGGCCGAGTTGCGCCCCACTTTACAAATGCCTGTCGCTAATGGCAGACAACTTATCTTAACTGCCAAAATCATTTCTTGATTTAATGACTATTTTATGTTTTGAATAAACGAGTCATTCAATAACAATAGCGAGGCTAGGTACGAAAATCACAACGACGAACAGGTTTTGACCCACAACATGCAGCGAATATATATGCATTTCTCTAGAAAGAAGATATTCAGTAACAGGTTATATCTACATTGGTACCCGTACTATCCTGGTAAGAAAGACACATTCCGTCGTCGTGATTTATATCTCCACAAAGAAGAAAGACCTTTTTGAGCGATCTTTTCACTGGGATCACACAGACAGAAGTGTTCATTTTTCTTTCTGGGAAAGTCATTTTTTTTGAGGAGATTAATCGAATTCAAAGAAAGTCACCAGAACTACAGAGTCATAAATACATAGGGGCTTATGGCAACCTCGTACCCAGGGCGATAAGCTTTCTGACATTAGATATGACGCTTAGTAAAGGTAGGCTTCCTATTACCAGATAGCCTATTTGCATCTCATCATTTTCCCGCGCACCCGCCGACCGTTCGCCCTGGAATCGAGGTTGGATGGTCACAAGTACGACACGACCCGGCGCATACGGACGAGAAGAGGATGACTATGGTCAAACTCAATCAAAAAGTAACCAGTCTCCGTCATCGTGTCCGCAGTTTCCATTATGATTATAAGTCTCTGAAAGGCAAGGGGGAGTTTTTCTGCTGAGTAGCTAAGCTACACATCATCAAATCCAAACCCGCCCAGCCCGCCACAAAAATCCTTACTATCTCTCTATATATATTATACGCCAACGTGGTGCGCCCTACTTGATTCGATGTGCATGTTTGCATATGTTTTGCTAAGTTCCATGGCCTTAAATCTCATAACAAGTAAATCCTTACTCCCTGCACTGGAATGTAAACATGTGTGTCAAAAAACAAAGGGTAAATGTTTTTCTTCCTGTGTTTAATCGCGATAAACCGTATAGTTTATTTACTTTTCATTTTAATCCAAACAGGTCTTCTTACTCAAGAAAAAATTCTTTTAGTCTATTTAAAAAAGTAACCTACAGTAGCAGAGATAGGAACTTTGTTTTATTAGGGGTGTGTAAAAAGTAAATTTTCATTTTGTGCTACCAGACCAAACCAGTGCAGTATCATTGTGCATGAGACATGGCATGACATGGCAGAAAGCAGTAGGATCTTAGGGCATATATAGTATTTTTCAGACAGGGTGACTTACGGCTAGATTCTATAATGTCTCCCAAAATAGATTATACCTACTACCGTACAGTACACAGTAAAGACTTTAGACAACCCTCGGAATCCCCCGGAAATTTCGTATCTAACCTACCTTCACCCCAGGAAACCCCGGAAAACTGGGAGTTTGGGGATTCCTGGGGTTACCGGGGTGATCCGAGGGAGATCATCTTAAGCTTGCTGAACTTGAACTTTTAACAACAACCCGGAATACGACCCTAGGCATGGCCCAAAGGACCCCCGAACACGCCCGGATGTCGCCCGGGTTTCTCCGATCGCCGTCCGTGCGTCAAGTCCTATTTCTCAAAAACGCCCGGAATAGTCTACGGGCGGCATCCAGGCGTTATTTTTATATTGCGAGATTTGTATCCTAGACCCTTCAATTCGTGAGATAATCGCTCTAAATCTTGTAAAAA